>JAUKPP010120981.1:0-15324 GCA_032273245.1 Phyllaplysia taylori
TATCGCTCTTCCGCTTTCGTTTCTTCGTAACCGGAACAAGTCGTATTTTAATAGTTCTATTATTTTTTCGCTCTTCCCGTTACGCAGTTTCCGTAAAAACTATGGCTTTGCCGTAGTTCCGTAAACTTGAGCCCGATTCCGTACAAATTATGGAAAATCCGTAGAGGTTGGCAACTCTGCGATTACATCACAGAAGCCTGTCTGGGCCACTTGAGGTCCCAAAATTAAGGAAAGAGGAACTGTTCAGCGAGGAGAAATTTAAAGAAACAGGAACCATTCTATTAATACATAAATCTTGATCATGAGTGAGAATATATCATAAGCTGGAAGGACTACTGCATGTACAGTCTTGTTCTACTGGCACTCACAAACAATCGCTGAGACTACGAAAAATCCCTGTAAGTAAAAGATCAACATTTCAGTTGAGCAATAACTTGCCAGCCACAAAAATGAAACAAAGGAGATCAAAGCCATAATGAGAAATGCATGATACATGTCATGTATCATAATATACTTTACCAGCAGCTCTGTAAATCTCAAGAAATGACACTTGCTAACAGAAGTGAGGAGTTTTCAAAACTGTCAGTGAAACATATAAGATTTCTCATCAGAGATCAATGTATGTTCAAATTCTGATAAACGATAAATCCAATAACTTGTGTACTCGCATATATATATATACATGTTTCATTTACGGTTCATAAGTATTAAAAGAGCCTGAAACAAACCCTTCTACTGTCACTGAAGACAATATGACCTGACTCTATTAAGATAATTTGCATTGGCTTAGAATTTACGTTTGGCTTTGGGTGACAGCCGTCTGAGTGTAAGAGGCACAACTAAAACATGGACAAATGTACAAACAAGCCCTCCCTATATTGTTGTCATATTAATATGTATCCCATAAACACATGCTGATTCACAATACAGAAAACAGCAGGGTCTCAAGGGTAACAAAATCTCCCATCCACCACAAACAAAAGATGAGGAAAACGAGATAAAAATAATTGTTGACTTGGTTTAAGAATGTACATCAAACCTTGTTGTGAGTGATTTTGATATAGGCTTGGTTTTGAGATAGCAAAAAAAACGTTTTTGTATTTTAGGTTCAAAACCTTATTGTTGTTGCAAAAGTAAAGGAAAGAATCCTGATTTCACAAAAGCAAATATAAACTTTGGTGCTTATGAGGCCTGGTTGACTGTGTCCCTCATCATAAATATAAAGCAATACGGTGTTTTTGATTTGAATAGTATATTGCACACATATTATGTATGTAGATGAATTATGGTTTTAGTGCGGTAATAATTTTTCTTCAGTTTAAGAGCCCAAGAGATATAAGGCACCGCACAGTTTACTTTGTAGGAAAAATGCTTTCAGCTTTGAAACTCATCATAGTAATGGCTTAATAATGGATAGCATTTATATAGTGCATATCCGGGCTAGAGAAAGCTGGCTGTGTGCACTTTAGAGTTTATCATTAATTAATCCGTCATTAAGTATAGCACACAAAATCCTTGCTCTCAATAAAGCTATGATTTGGGTTTGGTTTGGTTTTTGGTTTTATGCCCCTTGTGACACTGTAAGGTCATTCTAAAACTCAACTTCAACAGCCCCAGACTGTGAGGTGATGCGACCCTGACTATATATAAGAATCAAACACTGAACAAAATAATACTGTGACACCAATAGAATAGTCATGACTAGTTACCAACAGCAGGCAACACTACAACACTAATACATTTAAAAAATGGCACTGTACGGGGGCAGCATCATTCCGATAAAAAAAAAAAGGAAAATCTCCAGTAATAATTTCTTCCAACAGTTTTATGCCAGCTGATGTATATTAAGCGAATGAGAATGGGTTAATGTGTTATGAACAAATCAGTGGTCAAGGAAGAAGAACACAATAAGATATTGCCAAGATGAAAGCCAGCAGATCTAAAACTCTTAACACAAATTTTGTTGTGATGAGTACGGCTAACAACTCTACAAAAAACGTTTAACTCTCATGTTTCCATGAGTGTTACCAACTACAAGTTCTGAATACAGAAGTCACTCTCTCAAAGAAACTGAATACTGAAAAGATACTAAGTACAAATATTGTAAAGAAAATGTAACCTTCATTTGTAAAAAATAGACATACATCAAATTCGTCTTTGACTGCTCGCTGAAATATGAGAATACAGAAACCATTTTGATCGTCATCACCAATACAGATTTGCGTCTTGTGACGTATGAATAATTCCCTTGCATGTTTCTATTGAGACTTTCTCAGTCTACTTTCCTAAACTGGCAATAAGGTACATCATAAGGAAAAGAAAAAAGACAAGATCATAGGCGGTTTGTGAAAAGAATTTACAAAAAAAGTTTTGATCGATAGCAAATAGAAACTGGTCCTCACCAGAACAAAAATCATTTTTCTATGAATAAAATATGTCAAGCTCAGGAAATGATAACTTGAAACTTGAGTGCATACTCTAATCCATCTCTCTTGATGGATTCAAACCCCACGAATCTGTTGTAATGACAACAAAAAAAATTCAGCTCAGCTGAAAATACATTCACCACTAAACAGCAAATGGTCAGAACAAAGTTAAGGAAAAAAAAAAGATTTCATGCCAAGCTGGTCCTGTAATATTGATAAGCAAATACATCTCATAGATAAATAGTATACTTTTGTGTGGATACCCTGAACTAAACAACTAGCTCTCTACAGTGACCAACTGCCCCTACACTTTGCAACAGATGCTTCAAGTATTGTAAGTATGGTTGCTCCCTGACCTGATTCTGTGGACCCTGGTTGTCCTGGAAACTAACGGGCTGCACCAGTATAATATAACAGACCAATTGAAGAGCTATATTACAAAATGTGTCATACACTAAAGGGGAGAAACTGCAAAAAGAGCAATATACTGTTTTCACAAGTCTATGTTGATGCCATGATTTTAAGAACAAATAATATGCTTTACGTTTGTTTCTGAGCCGAAACATCCGTGGCTATAGTTATTTATCTAAAGTGACATACTTTAATTTTCATTTTTATTTTTTTTATATTCATTTCGTGATGAAGCTCTCTATAGTTGTACACATAGGCAATGGTTACACGTTTAATTTGACCAAATTGGGACTGATAAGGCACCAAGTTACTTTAGTTCTTGTTTGTAATACCTCCAAATTTTTGCAAGGTAAGAAGGTGAGTAAAACTCACAAGTTGAAGGGTAAAATGGCCCATACTTCATCACAAAACTATGGAGATAGTACAAAAAAGAACCAAAGCTGGTGCCAGACAATTAAAGTAAGCCTGATGTACTACATAATGACTCTTTACATAATCTCCCACTCTCATTTTTGTCTCAGTTCCTAATTTTAGCTTTAACACAAGCTACAAAAGCGTGAGGTGGGCTGCTTCAATATTGCCTGTCAGGGCCAGCCTAAGCCAAGAGGGATATCACATAGCAGGGAACTAAAAAGAGATGATACAAAATTCTCCCGACCAAGGACTCACAAGCATGACTTCTTCATGTAAGGTAAAGAGCCAAACCATTAGACTGAAGGCAATGGTCATAACGCCCAGTATATTTCACAACTTGGTTTGCAGAATTTACAAAAATTCATTGATCAGCAATCGTTTCCAACATCTTGAATTGTAAAAAATCTGGGCATTAGGTTACAAGTTCCTGATAAAATTCTAAATACAATGACTTTTGTTCCGATATCATACAGTATTGACATATTTCTTTTCTGAGTAGACCATGACAGGTTTTGTGCTACATAAGGGAAAATGACATAAAAAATCAGTAAAGATAACAATGAAAACAAACATGGTTCATTGGTACATATACATAAATATTACTTCACACCATCAAAATATTTACTTCAACCTGAAAGACTATTTACTACATTGCACAGAATGAGAAAGCAAATTCATGTGTAGCAACAATCTGTAATCAGGCGCTCCTCAAAGGAAGGGGATAGGCATTCTCTGCACTTTTATAACTGATGGACAAGTTTTACCAGGAAGTTCATTTTGCCCTAACACTTCCTGTATCCACCTAAAACCCATTTCAGAGTTAACTACTAAACTATATTGTCTGAAAGCATAAAAAATGCCCTTTGAAAGCCATCAAATTTTGGCCTCCATTTCCACTTTAATTCTCTGTCCAACAGCAGACTACCCCAACCATCAAAAATTATCAACAACTTTTTCAACAAAGACAATAAAAATTAACAAGCTCTGCCTGTAAAAACAAACAGCAAATGTCCAAAAATTAACGAGTGGCTGATTCCATTGTATTGCAACACAAATAGTACAGTGACAATGCCAAGGTCAACGAATGATATCACAAAAAGCCAAGGGTTTGGTTTTTTAAAAAACAACAGTTTGGGTGACAATGCACACTTCTAGAATGCTTTGTAATCTCAAATAGTAATGCTCAGACATGAATCTGGCAAGACCACTGGCAAGGAGAGCATCAGAGAGGTCTCAACTTCTGTGCTATGAGTAGAGGATGAAGCATCAGAGAGGTCTCCACTTCTCATCTCACAGTCTGTGCCATGTGTAAAGGATGAAGCATCAGCTCAAAGGTTGCTCCTTTCAAGTTTGCACCCCTCAGATTTGCCTCTTGAAGATCACAGCCTGTCAGATCACAGTTCTGAAAGAAGCAGAGGGAAGTTGTATGAATGAGTTGATGTCGTTGGGATAGTGAAAAATAGACCAACTCATCAGAA
Organism: Phyllaplysia taylori; assembly: GCA_032273245.1. NCBI lineage: Eukaryota > Metazoa > Mollusca > Gastropoda > Aplysiida > Aplysiidae > Phyllaplysia > Phyllaplysia taylori. Next base: position 4,730 of record JAUKPP010120981.1, read on the forward strand.
ATTCAACATCCGTTTTATTAATGTAAAACAAAAGAGGAACTGAAACTTAAGAAAACAATAAACTTTACCGAAAATCAGCTCAAGCAAATGTACAACACAAGCAGAGTCCAACGTACATTAAACATTGATGATATCCAGGCATGCAGCAGAAACCCACAAATTTCCTCTTCTTTTTCTTCTTCTGGATTCCCTATCAGCAACTTGAACTTGTGAGGGCCATGCCAAAAAATGTTGCTTGTATTGTTTGACTGTGTTTTTCAACTTATATATGTATGATGTATCTACAAAAGGACAGTGTATTTATGAAAACCTCCCACACCAAATGTGACCCTTTCCACATCAGTGTTAACCTAGAAGCTTTTTAACCCTTATTTTAATAGATCATTCATGCAGATGAAGACAATTAAAATCAAAGTATTCAAAGATTATATCTAAATTATAATTGCTTATTTTATACCCAGAAGCCCCACATGCAAGATAGCATAAAAGATTTGATCAATGGCAATTTGAAATGAATTGCGAGTTCAACTGATTTGACAACTGTCGCTTCAAGGACCTCAAATATCTTTTAGACAAGGAAGATATATCAGTTCATGACACACTCAGCAAATAGAAAGACTGCTTCAGGCAACTAGACTCTGGTAGAAAATATTTATTTAATATCTTTTGTATTTTTCCTTGTCATAAAAGGAAGATATGGCTTTCTTCCATCAATGAAATGTGATTCACTTGTGTTTCCATGTTCATTATGCTCACTCTGACCATAAAAAAAATTACTAATTCTATCAAGTTTATGATGCAAGTAGAAAAAAAAACATATACATGTAGCTCCTTTTTAGAAACTGTTTTCTAAAACAATCACTGAGAGGAGTGTATAATGAGCAGAATAAATATCTATCACTCATCTTTCTTCTGTCAAACGGATGTAGTTGAGCACATTAGGCGAGAGTCTCACCTCTAAATCAGCACCAGCTAAGACAGCTCCGCGCAGATCACAGTTTTGAAGATTGGCGTTTTTCAAGGTAGCCACACGCAGATTCACACCAGCCATATGACTCCCTTCAAGGTCAACATTTTTCATAAGGGCACCTGTAAAAATGTATGAGGGTTCCTAAGTACTAATTAACAAAAAACATTCACACATCAAATACAGATTTTTATGTGAAGCATTTGATCAACTCTTGGGGTAAACAAACTCTTTGATACTATTATCTTGCTGTTTAAAGTTGGTAGTGGATGAGGAACTAAACCTACCCGACCCAGCATTATTTGTTTTTTTTAGGTTTTACAGCGCACACTATCAATATTATATGGTCATTTCAGAGCCGGGTTGTAGTTTAGGAAGAGGACAAAAGGAGAAGACCACACCAGAGTGCATGCCAAACACATGCACCTGCAAAGTGAATCGTGTTTTTTTCCCCTGTCTACTTACTTTATTTATTCACAGACATGTGAGCTCACGCTGCATTAAAAAATTATTGCTAAAATGCTACAAAATAAAGAGACAAGGAATTCAACATCTTAGTGAATTGCATATGAGATTTTAGCATCTTTAAAAGAATTCTCTGACTTAGGGTCTTTTACTTACCAGATTTAAATCTTACTTTATACACTGTGCAGGGTTACAATTCAAACACAAAAAAACAACATACAGGACTTAATAAAACAAATATTTTCTGTCCACTAAACCTTTTTAAAATCCTCAAGGAAGAAAACTTGCTGTAGGACTAGGAAATCACTGCTTACCTTCCATATTGGCTCTGCTCCCTGCCGGGTCCTCAAAGTAACAACCTCGCATGGATGTGCCTTCCAGATTGGCACACAACATCTTTACTCCAAGCAAACTGGCAGACTGAAAGATAGGCAAAGAAACAAAATTGACAATAAAATTGTCCAACAATCGGAAAAGTATTGAAAGCTGCGATCACTTTGCTTTGGCAAGCCTCTGATTTCAATGTGTCCTGACAAGTTTGTAAAACATACATCACAATTGAGCACATAGCAAAGGACTTGAAGACAACTTCATGTGTCAATTCTAACTTGCAATACTTGACAAAATCTATGTATTGCCAAGAGTCCGACTGAATGTGTTAAAAATGAGTAGCAGGTAGCTAGTCTAAGTAAAATTTCAGTGCACAGGCATTGATTTCCCTGCATATTATTTCATTCATCCAGGTATTGTATATCCTTGAATTTCGTGGAAAAAAAAGCAGAACATCGCATTTCCAACTGAAAATTTTCACTATCATTTTGGGTTTATTTTGGTTACATTGTGATTTGTAACTATAACATCATTTTAAGAAAAACTAACATCATTTACCCAAATGCTTACTCGAAGTTGACAAACTTACATCCACTGTTGCCTTGCACAGGTCTGCTCTCTCAAAGTTACAGCAAGAAAGGTTGGCCCCGGTCAAGTTCGCATTTTTCAGAATAGCGTACTTGAAGTTGATATATCTCAAGTCCAGCTTGGACAGGTTGGCGCCTGAAAAGTTCATACCCTATGGAGAAAGAAAGGAATGATTGATTCTATTTAAGTGAACAAAGTGGAAGTGGTATGAGTACAACATAGAATTACAAAAGCCGTGTTTTTTTTTTTTTTCGTTTGTTCATTCCTTTTTTTTTAACGCATTTTGAAACACTGTACACTCAATCAAGAGGAGTGCTACATTTGATACGCCTGTCAGGGCTGACCAGGACTAAGGATAAAACTACATCCCAGCAGAAAGACAGAGATATCCTAATAAAAAATGGCTTCATGTGGTCCTTGAAGTCCGGTCTAAAAAATGTTCTGAACAAGATTGCTACTGCAAGGTCACACCAGTGCTTGAAAGCAGGGTGCTTGGAACCGGTGATTGCTTTCAGAGATCATGCCCAATAGAATGGAAAATGTCTGATCAGCCCATCATATACTGTAATTGAATAAATAAATGGAAAGATCTGCGTATCTTCTTCGCAGCGGAGGGTTCAGCTTCTGTCACAGAAAGCCAACTTTCAAGGAACAAAGCACAGGCCTTGTTGATCCATATCTCCAACACTACTGATGCTAAAGGTACATATCGATATAAAAGACCAGCATTGCCTCTGATTGGGTCAGAAATTTGGAAACATGATACGGTCAATATCAAGCGCATGCTCTAATTTCATTTCACGTGCTAGACCTCTGCATTGAGTGCAGGCCCCAGCAAACAGTATACTCTTTCCAGGCACAGAGTATAGTGGAGAATAAACATAATGGCTTCCAGTTTGATTGTACCACAAGTACAAGGAAGGGTTAATCTAAATCTGTGTACTAATTTCTGTTGGATTTCTGTCAATCCGAAAATTGCCTTTTGGGTTCAGAACTAGAAAAACGTTAGCATTTGTAGCCAGCACGGGCCCGACTAAGCATTTTCAGGACGAACTTGCAATGCTACACTGACTGTCCCACTTTCAAGCATGACACTGAGCTCCTTATTCAAGGATGATTATAAGAAACAGTTTGTGGTAATACATTTAAAGAGCCATCAGTTTTTCTTATATGTTGTAGCCTAAACGAGATGAAAAAAAAAGGAGAAGTATCACGACATACCTGACATCGGAGTTCCTTGTTGGTTGGTGTAGAGAGTAGTCTTAAAACCAGGTCCCTTCTGGTTATGGGGGTGTTGTCATCTGGGAGCTGATCCCTCTGTTCACACAGATGCGGAGAATGAAATAATGAAATAAAAAATTTAACTATCACTGATTTAATAGTGCTGCCACCCTAGATTACACACAAATCTATAAAATAAATCATCTTTCTATTCGTTCATATTAAACAATACGAGTATCTACTCTTCAGCTTGAAATTCTAACAAAGAAGGAATGGGATAATGAATAATGCATAGATTTATAATGAACAGGAAAAGCTGATTGGCTGTTTTTTCCAAAATATACCAATTCCAAACATATTCTACACAAGTCTATCAAACGAGTCTACTTTTTTTACTATAAGAAATGTACTATTAATAAAACTGAGAAGCTAAAATTACCTGAACATGATGTATAGTCAGTATAAAAATTTGTCATTTTATCAAATAATAACATTTAGACTGCAAATATGACATCTTTCCTCACCTCAATCATGTCCTCCAATGTTTCAATCAGAGAAGTCAGGCCAAAGAACTTTGCTTCCTCTAGGATTCCTGCACGGGTTTAGCAAAACAACTTGATATTTGGTTATACTTCTATTGTCTTGTAGTGATTCTTGCACAAGAGACAATTAACATTTCACTGATAAGTGATTTCTAAAACTACAAGAAACTACTCTCACATTGCATGGGAGGACAGTTTTTGGGGGCTATCAACACAATTCACTTGATACAATTGTTACCCGACAGGATAAAATACCTTTTTACAACAATCCATCTTTAAATATAAAATAACAGAAACTTTTTCTGTAAAAAAACCCAACAAAATCCCTCACAAAGCACAACAACAAACAACAGAAACATATTCTTTATAGATATTGGTATAAAATTTCCTCTACCATACCTTCAGGGTTGACAAATTTGTCCAGTATGAGTTTCCCATGGCGCAAGTAATTGATGATGGGCTCAAAGTACAAAGGACTTCTGTCGATAAGGTACGCTCCCGACTCATCCACACTGCTGCTCCACTCTATGTCTGAAAGTACAAGAACATTCCTCCTGTCCGTCATGTGATGATAATAATTCCAAGCAAAGGTGGTAAAATTGATAAACATTTAAAAAACAACAACATTCAGTTAGAACAATGAAAGAGTGCATAAAAGTACACAGAGCTAGTTTCTAAGCTGTTGAAGTACTAATGATCTAGGAATGCTAAGTTGACCATTGATTGCAGTGCTGCTTCATTGGGAACTTCTCCAGACCTCTCAATAGCTGTGTCACAGCGAGAGATAGGGGTGATTCGCTGAGATTTGCACGAAACAATTTACTCAGCCAGTGAAACCAAACCCAGGAATATGGTGTTCAAAGGTATATTCGTACGATCTACACTGGAACCACTCTTCCTCCCCCTATCGAACATCCATGATTCTTGATATATTGCTTCAGCTCCATAGTTTACGCAATGAATTTAATTTGGTATCATAAATATTACAAGATTTTAAACATTTCGCCCTGTGTGTGGCAGCAAATTGTGTGTACTATTTCACTATACGAGGGCAACAGTAAAATGATGTGACATACATGTGGTTCAGTATTTGAGTCAATGGCAGCAACCAGAAATAACAGTATGATGAAAAATGTTCTATCAATATTGGCAATAAACCTATCGATGGCTGCATTGCACTCCGCAGTCATCCGCTCAGGAGAAGCCTTGAAACTGCATTCACCTCTGCAGTATTAAGGGAACCAATTTAAAGGCTCTCTGGGCAGCTCCATGGAGCAGAGCCAGACTGCCACGTCTCTGTAGGTCTCAAAGACGACAAGGAGCAATCAGCTCGAAAGTCCCTGTTAGATAATAATAACATTTTGAAAATAAAAACAAAATAAAGATACTCACCACAATCTGTGCTGAACATTCTTGCCAGCATACTCCCAGGATCAAATCGGGTCAGCGTGCTCCTGGAAAATGAAAAAACTATTTCATTCAAACACTGATCGAGTCTACAAATTGTGACAGCATTAATTAGACACTTGTCCTCATTACACCAACTGTTTCTCATCTGCGAAAATTGTTAACTCATTACTTTTTTCTCTAGTAGATGAGAAATATTTAATCATCATAAACTGGACTTGGATGTAAAAAATTAATAACTTTGGTATTATAGTAACATAAAGATCTATTTATAAAAGCATTGCGACTGGCAGCACATTCATATACAGGGAACACAGAACTGAGTTTTGCTGTCATAATACAATAAAATATACCAATAATTTGAGAAAGAATACCTTGTTGTAGTAAAGAGTTTGCCTCCAACATTGAGCATAACCCACTCAGACCTTGGTGCCTTCACATCAACAAGATGGCCACCACTCTGATCATGGACCCCAGCATTTCCTCTCTCTATGCCCATATTTGAGGGATCTGGAAAAATACAAATTTTACTACAAGTGACAGAGGAAGAAATTTTCTTTTTTAAAAAATTCATCTTTTCGCTGAGTTAGACCAAACACTTTAACTTACATTTGCAGAAGTGAATCTAAAGATAACATTAAGGCATGGACAACGGTGAAAAATAAGGGAAATGTAGGGTGGATGGAGACATGGGGGCGAATATGGTAACTGCTTCTGAAAGTTGAGAAAAATTCAGTTTGTACTATATGCCAATTAACTCCCAAGATGAAATGTTAACAAAAATACAGATTCGACACTTTAAGGCCAAAAGAATGCCTTCCATGCCCTATAAAAATTACTGGACTCTCCGATAATAAGAAATCTCTCCTTTTTAATTTTAAAGACGCCAAAAAGTTAAAGGTAAAATTTTTGTATTGATTCAACTTACCAGAGAAAGGTTCTCCTGCAGAGGCATACAGGACATCTTCGTCCCTGAGACAGAGGGGAAAAAGTAACAGTTTAGAAAATTTTAACAATGAATGGCACAAATAAAAAGCACTGAATAGTGTAAAAATAGTGTTTTTGAATCTGAATGAAATCAAGGGCAGCTTTTCCTAGATTTTAGAACCAATTCTTTGAAAGTGTCTTCAAAAGCCTTGGTATATAATATATACATCTTGTGGAGATAAAAATATTGGAAAGGCTTCTGACCTTAGCACTTTCTTTGGTCTGAGGAGAGCAGAATCCTCCTCATAACATACAAGTTTCCTCTCTTGAGCATGGCCACAATGTTTCTTGTAACAGGATTAGAGTGGCAATTCCTAGAGAATAAGTTTAATGGAGATACAAGTCTTTATTGCTGTCTCTTTCTTTCTCTTCACCTCTCCGTATTTTGTGTTGATATGTTACCTGCAATCAGGGTTTTGTTGAAGACAGATGGACTTCCTTGGAATATATATATATGCTTGCTTATCCGATAGGCATGTTTTCAAAACTCTTGCAAAAGTACAAATTATGAAAAAAACAGCCCTAAAAGGTTATTAAACATACAAGTTTACCTGATCAGGTCCAAATCATCAACAAGGCCCCCTTGCAAGTTGAATAAATTCACCAAGTTCACGCTGAGCTTCTTTGCAATTTCTTGCCTTAAAGCATCCCAATTATCAGGAACCAGAATGACCTTCAGAAAGATGAAAACGGTGTGATGAATTATTTTGTAATACAATGTAAAGAAGTTGCTCTCAACGATCATATTGGTGGTAAATTCTTTCAGTAGAATATTATAAAGTGATCATTCCAGAAATAACTGAACTCATTCAGGAAGAAAACTTTTTGTGAGATCAATATATTTTCTGTTGACACAAGCAGCATTTCAGATGAAGACATCTCTTGAGTTGACGGTCTGTGCAATAAGCCATACTTTTGCCTGCATTGCATTGGACTGGTGATTGTCTTCCTCAAATCAGAGAGGGAGGAGTTACAAAACAGAGATGTGTAAAATAAAAGGAGACAATTTAGGGTGACTGTGTCATGTATATATTGAGTTGGCTTTTGAAATGGGCCACAGCCAGAGATAATGATGAGACAAGACAGTTAAGTAATAGTCAGACTCCTAGGCTACTCTACTGTGGAGAGGCACAAGATACAAACATGTGTACCGAATACTATACAATATTGTACTCATGTGTGTAAGACAAAGGAGATCAACAAAAATTTTCCTGTTCAAGTCCACCCCCATCTCACTTGATATTCCTTAGAAATCAGTACACGATCGCTGAAACAAGGCAACAATTCTTACATCGTGCCTATTATCATTTTCAGCCCTTCCCTTATTATGCGGAATCCTCGAACATCTTGTATGAAAGACTTCCGAAACAAATGACCAAGTGTATACCTTTCTTCGAACCCTTCGAGGATGTCATGAGTTACTGAGATCTATAAAAATATGAAATTTTGGCATATATGTTTCCAAAACCGCCACATTTATCACTAGAGTATCATGAGTAGGCCTACATCTATGTCACATGTTGAATGGAACTGGTTTCTCGAAATAGGAAGTCCTTCCCATTTTGTGTGGTAGTAACAGTGACCACCTAACACCAAAGTGGTGATAATTTGGGACGGACTTGGACGTAATGAGTGACCTGCTGTCTCTAACCCCCTATGACCCCAAGTATGAATTTTGTGATTTGCGAATTACAAGAAAAAAACACACAAAACAAAAATCTTCACTTTCAAGGGTAAAAGTAAAAGTGTGTTACTAGTTGTCTTTAACAAGTACAGTAGTAACAGCCGGAGGAATAGGCTACCATCTCAAGGCTGTACTTAAAGCTCTAGAACAATTTTTTTTAAAAAGTAATCAAGTCTCTAACGAACCCTTCCACTTCCACTGGAACCATTCTTGAAGACTGTGATCCTCATACTTGAAGATGATGGAGACTGGATATGTGTACAGCTAACAGACCCCTGCCTTGTCTGTGAACTGCGAGTCAAAATTTCTGCTTCAGCCAGCGGCAGCAGGTCCCTTCACTCTTCGTGAAATCCTCACTCGATAAGATATTTGTTTATCTTCGGTGGTGTCACCACAAGATGCCACACAGAAACAGTCATATCACTAATAAAGGCCTATTGTGAGCTAAGTGAGTATGAGTATGGCCTTAATTAATAGGCTTATTTTGTGAGTATGGGCCCGCACAGCATCAACTTCGTCAAGATGAGTAGAGAATTTACGAGATATCCTAGCAGTAGTAGAGAATCTGGTTTCACTCAGCCTCTGGTGTCAACTCACTGTTACCAGTCTTTTACTTTTAGATCTAGACTTAGATTCTGTGATATCTAGATTTAGACGAGGCTGGGGTAGGCCCAGTCGGCGATTGTGTCAGGCACAGTGAGGTCTGAGTCTGAGTCCGAGTTCGAGGTCCTCACTCACACAAAACAAGCGTTGGGGTGATAGATTTGAAAGTTCACACAACACAATTTACAAACGATAATTCACCCGGCTGGTCATTTGTGTGGTGCAGCTAAACATATAATTATCACTCTTGGCACGACAAGCGCGTGAGGGTACATTCAGAATAGATCAACACGTAGTCTTTAGGATGCATTGTCGATAAGAGTGACCACTGCCGTCATTAAGGCCACAGGCAAAGAGAGTGCCCATTGCTCATTTTTATTTTTTACGACCCACCCTTCTTCGACTTCCTCTGTGCGTGCCTTAAACTGTGGTTAAGAAGATCGATACAATACATTAAGGTAGTCGATTATTTTCTAAATCCTCGATTAAGTTTATTAGTCAGTTTGACGATGTTCGAATTCAATTTGAGCATTGGATTGTGGCTGACTTGAGAAATAATAATATAATACCTTGACACTTGAGAGTACCACCCGAATCTGAGAGATCAATTCTGGATTTCATGCAATGCGTCCTAAATTTTTTTCTTAATGCATAGGGCCTACATGGTAGACCTGTAATTGACAGGTAGGCCCCTATCCGAAAGTTGGTGCGTTTTTGTTACTTTTATACACTGTGGTTGATCTGTTTCTACTGATGAAAAAAAAAAAAAAAGTTGAAACGATAATCCTAACTTCAATCACGAGCACTGTAGAACATAAATTACACAGTAAACAAATGAGGAGGTTGAAAATTAACAGAGTAAAAGTCCCAATGATATCCTTAGTCTTCCATTTACATACAAATGAGAGTATTATTGCATTAATTTTGTTTTAAAAGTTACCAACCTCAAACAAAATCCACTAGATGTAGCCTATGCCTAGATGTACTTTAATAACGATGAAATAAGGAGAATGAAACATTTTCAAGAGGACTTCTCTCTTTGTCAGGTCTTTAAAAAGATGTCATTTTCACTAGGTTCGCATGAAAGCGGATACTATATGCACCAGAATGCTTAATTTTTCAGGGAAGTGGATACCTGATATTGGCCACTACCATAGCATTTGCCTAATGAAAGAACATTGCTTGATAAAAAAAAAGGTGCACTTTCGTAGAACATTGGTTTCTCGCATTTTTACCCTCGTCAGATATCATATAAAGAAACATTATCGGTAGGATCTATTACGACCAAGAGGCTGAAAGTTGTAAGACAAAGTGACTTTTGTTTGCTTTTGTTACAAAATTATTAAAGGCTCGACTATTCGAATGGTTTCAAAATATAATCGAATTCTAAATAGTAATCGAGTACTCAGTACACTTCCGGTTTGCTTCTTACAGCTACAGGACGTGTTCACTGGACTGATCAAATTGCTGCTTTCCTCGAGGATTATCCCATCAGAGAAGTTTAAATTTTATTTCTTATTATTCGTAAAGGCCTTAGGAAGGTAGTAGTGTATACTAAATGTGAATCTAGTGTGCCAATCTTTTGTAGTTTTTAGAAAAAGTTTTTTGGAAATAGTCAGCGTAAAAAAAATTCTGCCGAGCCGCGTTCAAGCACGGTGCAGGAAGTGCATTGACGGCACTTCCCGTTCACTGTAATAATACGAGCTGATTCTATCTGCCTTTAGTCTCTTTCCTTTGGAGTATTTTGAGTCTCTTCGATTTTTAGGTTTAGTTAGGCTGTGTGCAACAAGTTTTTTGTGGG
>JAUKPP010121092.1:0-15318 GCA_032273245.1 Phyllaplysia taylori
GCCGAGAATTGCTTCGTGTTAGGGTCTTGAATTTTTTTTCTGCAGTCTTGAAAAAGTCTTGAATTTGATCTTCTCATTTGTGTATTAACCCTGCTGCCCAAGAATCTAGAAATTGATAGTCGGATTATCGAACAGTTTTCTATTTAATTATCATATTTGTTCCCTTTTAGTTGGAGTCGGAACAGCGAATTGTCAGATTATCAAAACATTAAATAGAGGAACAAATCCGATCCCCGCTGATTGTGTTGGATAAGTGAATTTGTCGGATTATCTGCGCTCTGTAAGTTTGTTTGTTTAGTAAAAAAAAAAGGGTTTTATGGCTCCATCGACTCTTTACGGTCATTTTGGCACCCAGAACCATTCCAAAGTTTTGGCTAGGAATTAATTTTGAATTATGCTGGATGGCAGCCTAATAGGCCTACTCTTTGTGATTTTCAACCACCAAGGGATCTTTAACGTGCGCAACATGCAAATAGGACCTACGAGATTTTTCGTCCTGATATCCGAGAAGACTAGGTGTTGGATCTTACCTACCCTAATATCAGGGGTGTGGTTGAAAGAGAGAGAGAGGAAGAGTAGATAATCATAAGGTATGAGAGAAGAGGAATAGAATAATATGCAGACCAAGGCAGACGACAGGAGACTCGGAAGAGAATGAAGAGAACAAGTCAGAGAAAGAAGCAGAGAGTAAAGTTGAAACAGTAGACAAGGTAGAGAAGACGAAGAGATAAATTTGGGGAGAAAAATGCCTGCACTGCCCTGGGGTCGAAACCAGGGCCATTGGCATGAGAGGCCAACACGAAAACCTCTAGACTGTGAGAGCCCTCTGAGAGAAATCTATGAGAGATTTGATTATGATTAGCCAAAAGTTGGCCACAATACTTTGACTTTGAATCTTCTTTTATTTTTATCAGGACAAATCACGGCGGAAAAGACGGAGCAATTCTAAGAATGGGACTCCACCCGGCAACTTTGACTGGACCAGTGTAAGTATTTGTGACCTTGTGACAAATTGATGGGAGCCCAAATTATGTCAGAGCCTTGTTATCTTCAGTGTGTGTGAGATGATTGTTTGGTTGATATTTTTTTAGACAAAAGGCTATTCCAGATCATTCTTTACCATGGTTTTTTAAACTGTCTGCATTGTTGTAAACTTTGTCTTTTTACATTTTTTCTTAGTTTGTTCTTGGAATTGAATAGAAGGTTATTGGAGAGAAAAAAGTTCAATGATTTTCTGTTTTCTGTTTCTTCTGTAGATCTCCCAATACACATATGAGGACGATGCAGTCATCAACAAAAAGTTGCCAAAAGAACTCTTATTGCGGTAAGCCATATTTGTTTAACCCACACAGAAAATAAGATAATGTAGTGCTTTAGCTTAGGTTCTTTAAGTTGCAACCGTTTGTTTGAAATCATGCTTTCATCTCTCCACTTCACTTTTGTAAAAAAGAAAATAGATCTAGTTGTGTTTTAAAAGAGGTTTTTTTTTTTTTTTCTTCATCTCTCAAATTCTCCCAACTGATTAAACACCCCCCAGTACAGAGCTGTCATTCAGAAAACATAACAGTGCAAGAGAAAACAAACAAGACCCTAACCCAAACAACCAATGGTAGTAGACTTCACATTGCCAGCAATACTGTCTGACGTTGACTGAGGTCTTATTCCGGGTGTGTGTGCTTTGTTCATTTGATAGTTGCATGTCACTGGATAAGTTCTGCCCAAAGTCTCTCTCTCTTTCCTTATGGTTATGCTCTTCACCTATCACACAGAAGTCCGGAGTTTGATTCCCAAGTGAGGACGAGCACTTGCGCCTTTCTGCTGGGATCCATTCTTTTTATCCCAGATTGGCCCTGATTGGCAGGGTCGAAAGAGCCGAGCTCTTAAATTACCTCATAGTGTTGCAAGAGATGTGAAGTTAAAAACCAAACTAAAGCAACTATAGTTTATGGAAAGGCTGCCCCTATGTTCCCTGAGAATATTGCCATGAATAAATTGTGCTTGTTTGTTCCAGAATATTCTCCTACTTGGATGTGGTCTCACTGTGTCGCTGTGCCCAGGTGTCCAAGGTTAGCACAATGTCTGTGCCTTGTCATGTGTCGTTATATGAATTTTACACACAATGTTTACTGTGCAAACATGATTAGTACATGCACAGCAAAACTTTCTTATTGCAAAGCCTTACATAGGGCATGAGATGTATGGATTTTTTTTTTCTTCCCTCTGTGCCAATTTTCTACTCTAAGGACCCCGGTTGGTTAGTGAAGAATTCTTGAGTTAGTGAGTAGGGTATCACTTGCATCAAGACGTTTTATAGTTTGCTATGTTTTTCTTTAGGCAGATATAATTATAAATTGGTCAGTTGTTAGATTGTTATAACTAGATGTATGGAGTTAATAGACAGAGCAGTGGTAACCCAAGCAGCAAGGGACTAAAAATATGTTTTTAAAGGCAATGCAAAATGGAAATGAGTTTCATAGCAGGCTCTGTAAATACAGCTCGGATGTAGGATGTAGTAAATCAATTGCATGGCCCAAATAAATGATTAAATTTTTGGAACTGGTACAGACCTCTCAAACTTTGTGGACGTGAGAAAAATGGTTCATTGTTATGCCTGGCAGTGATTCTAATTATAGTTTCATAAAAGGAGTGTACATTATTTTTGTTTCCTCACATTATTGAGTCTGTTGTAGCAATGAGAAGGAAAGAAACTTTACATTTTTAATGTTCAACAAAATGGAATCCAATGTTTTGTGCTTTCTTAGCAGAAGTACATAAATTGTGTGGTCCTTCATCCATGCTGCTGTCTCTGTCTCTGTGCAGTTTTCAGTAGCTGTAAAAAAAACACCTAAATTTTACGAAGATGTTGGATCTTCGCAGTTCCAGGCTTAAGCTGTTTGACCTCATTAGAACTTTTTAATGACACATTCTCATGAATTGTTCACTTTGCTTCCCTGTGAGGCCTTTGCTGTTTTGTTTTACTGTTGACATGCATGATTAGGCTTTTGAGTAGTGGTACAGACTTTGCCACAATGGGGAATCAATTATTGATGAATTTGACAACAGTCAAGGGAGGGAAATCTCAATGGGGTTGTACGGTTGTCTACATCTGAATGATGCATGCCACGAAAGGCACAGTCCACTCAGACATACTCTTTTGTTATATAATGTTTTTATTACTTTTTCTTTTTTTTTTTTTTACATATTATGATGATATTGATGCTAAAACAGCAAAAGAAGCTGGTGCCTCTATAAATAACTTCTTCTAACTGTTAGTATTGTTGATCAGGTTTGTATTGATGCAAGCTTACGAGCCCTCCCAAGCACTGTGGGTTTATTAATCTAAACAGAGACCACCGCGGCCAACTTGCATGTAAAGATGCTGAATCCATGGCCTCTTTGTTTTGATGTGTTCATTATTTTTTTTATTAAAAAAAAAAAGCGACCACAACCTTGAGGACCAGGATCAGAAAAAGAAATCTCAACCTTGACAATTGTATAAGATGTGATTGATGAGTGCTCTGGTCTGCTCTGCTCTTTCTACTTCTTTCTAAATGTTTTCTTCTGTCCACATCTACTTTCTGGCACTGACGTGACCTTGTAGTGTCGATAGTACTCTAAAATCTCTACCAAAATATAAAAAAACCAATCTTCTTATGAGTAAGGATTCTGTCCATTGATGAAAGTTGTTCATGCTGGATCTTCGTTGTTTTAGAAAAAAATCTCTGACCCAGGGCTGTCCGGTTTAGGTATAGTATAAGTAGTAAATGCAATATTTGTATGTTTAGTTATGTTTCAGGCCTGGTGTTTTTTTACAAAGTGAGTTTCAGGTTTTATACCTTCTTTGCTTTTTCACCCATGATTTTGCCATTAAATACTGTTTTTTTCTTTCTTCCTCCTAGTACTGGAACATGCTGGCCCTGGATGGCAGCAACTGGCAACGCATCGACTTGTTCAACTTTCAGACAGACATTAAGGTTAGTCAGGGTTAAGGTTTGTGTTTAGTGGTGGTTATGGTCTGTGTTTAGCAGTGGTTAGGGTCTGTGTTTAGTGGTGGCTAGGGTTAGGGTTTGTGTTAGGTGTTGGTTCGTGTGGATTTACGTCGACAAATTTTTTAATGTTGTTTGTATGTGAATAAGGGATAGAACTAATTCACTAATTCATTATTTTAATTAATTTAATGTTTGTGGTGAAAATCAATGTTTCTACCACTATTCAAAGAACAAAAATAGCGCTTCACGGTTGTTTCTCAGCCAGATGACTCATCGCTGTAGTTGGTAATGAAAAGTGTCACAACCTGATTTTTCATGTTTGTGAATGATGCGTTTTGCCATGAACCTGTTCATGTGTGCAGCATTTTTTTTTTTTTCCTTTTGGGACAGCCAATGATTTGACAATTGTGCTTGGTGTTTCAGGGTCCCGTAGTGGAGTATATGTCCCAGCGGTGCGGAGGATTCCTGAAAGCCCTCAGTCTGAAAGGCTGTGAGAGTATAACGGACCCAGCTTTACAGTGAGTATCTGGTTTTGACTTCTATTTTTAGAAGCTTTGACCAACTGAAAGTCGAGTATTATACATTGGAACCTGTCCATAACAGATCAGTGTCTGCTGTGTAATGGTTAGCCTCTTTAAGCTTGCCCACCACACAGAATACAGGAGCTTGATCCCCATATGGAGCAAGCATTCCTGCCTCCCAGCTGGGACAATCAACCCTCTCAGCTTGGGTTAGCCATTTCAGGCAGGCTCGACTGTGTAAGTGCAATGGAATGTAGGCCACCACCACCAAGGCAAATTACACTTTATATACAGTAAGTTGTTGAGCCCCCATAGAAGTTTAATTGACAAAAAATTCTAGCATTGCCGGATGTTTGCATTTTATATTGGTATTTGGGGATGGGAAAATTGCCAATCAAAGAAAATGGACATTTTTTTCTCCCAAACCTCCAAACTATTCATTTAAAGGAATATGGTAAGGAAATTCTTTTAAAAAATGAATGAGGTAGGACAAGACACGCTGTGCTCAGAAAAGCTCAGCGGTTTCTATTTCAGAAAGTGAATGCTTGATAAAGATCAGAGGTACTAAGATTGTTATGAATCCATTGATTTGGGCTATAATGAAATACTGAGCTACAATTTAGAACATGAGGCTTGTAGTATTGTGTGACTTACCAGTTAGAAACGAACAAATCAATGTGACACATATATGAAAATTACAAGCAAACTTAAGGTTTTTTTTCATTGGATGTGTTTTTTCCTTCTCTTTTCAGGACTTTCGCCCAGCAGTGTCGCCACATTGAGACATTAATTCTGAACAAATGCATGAACATCACAGATCTGTAAGTTTTCAAGTCGGATCTTTTGGCATTATTTTCCAATCTCATACGAAAGTTTCCTATTTCTGATGATGAGATCCAAATGTTTCTCTATATTCCCACACTTCAGCAAGCAGACGAAAGATGAGTTTTCAGAGTATGGCATCAATTTTAACCAGTGAAATTTTTCCTTACAATATTCATGCATCGATATCTCATTTCAAAGTTGAACCTGCAAAACTTATCAGGAGGCTATTGAATGCCTTTTAACTCTCTTGTGACAGGAATTTTTTCAGTCTTGGTTCTACTTTTTATACTGCTAATGGTAGATAAACTTTGCAGTTATTATTATTATTATTTAGAAGCTCAGTGCATTGATTTTTGTTGCTATAATAAATTTCATATCTGGAGGAAGTGAGATGACCCGCAGATACTCCTTCAGCTCGATCAGTCACAAAGAATTGAACTTCTTGTTTCTCTCATCACATTATAAATATAATAATTTTCGACTCTAAAAAATGGTTTGAAATAATTGGTATAATGAGTTTTATATTGAGTATGGCATAATATTTCATTAGTGATTTTGCAGATTTCATGTTTGATTCTGCCGTATAACCCTTCCTCTTACTCCCTTGTATGTGCAGAACATGTGAAAGTTTAGGCAAGTACAGCTCAAAACTGCGCAAACTCGACCTCAGCTCATGTCCAGAAATCACAGATCTCTCCTTAAAGTATTTAAGGTAAGAAATTGTGACAAATTCACAAAATATAAAGTGCAGAAATGTTATGTTGATCTACTGCTTAAAGCTAATAATTTGAATAAAGTTATCTATTTATTTTATTTATTCATTTCAATATTCAATAGAGATAAATGGTGGGCGTTGTAAGCATTCAATTCGGAGGTC
Organism: Phyllaplysia taylori; assembly: GCA_032273245.1. Taxonomy (NCBI): domain Eukaryota; kingdom Metazoa; phylum Mollusca; class Gastropoda; order Aplysiida; family Aplysiidae; genus Phyllaplysia; species Phyllaplysia taylori. Next base: position 6,213 of record JAUKPP010121092.1, read on the forward strand.
ATGGGTTTTGAAGTGTATACTGGGTGTCCCAATCTTGATGACAGTCTAACAAACTTGAATATTTAAAAAACAGTGAAACATGGCGATTTAAAATTTTGCTAGATCCTAGAGGCTTAAAGATTTGTTGTCTCTTCAATGACCCTACAATGTTGGAAGGGACGTAAAACTAAAAATGAAGCAGCTGTGCTGACGCTAGCATGCTCTCTGTTTGTCTCCATTAGCTACACAGCTCAAGGTCGTGGCTGCCCGCACCTGGCGTACCTGGACGTGTCCTGGTGTCAGCGAGTGACCAGCGAGGGCGTGGTGGCCCTGGCCGAGGGATGTCCTAAGATACACACGTTCTTCTGTCGAGGCTGCACGCATGTGAGTGGTAGAACTGGCCAGAGGCTGATGGTCTTAATCACTGTAGAACATCTTTTTCTGTAGACACTGAGCAAAGTGGTGTCTGTGGTGTAATGGTTATGCTCTTTGCCTGTCGTGCAGAAAGTTTGGGAGGGGGGAGGGGGCGACCTTCTGCCTCTTTCTGCTGGGCCCACCCTCTCAGCCTGGGTTGGCCCTAACAGGCAGGGTCAAAGTAGCCCGTCAGAATTAGAACTTTGAAGAGACATATTTGTACAGTGAAAGTAGTACTTTGAGAAAAAAAAGAAAGGAAGAAATAAAAAAAAGAAGTACTTTTCGACCCAGAATTAAGACTTAGAAGAAACGTTTTTGTATAATGGCAATACTTTTTTGCATCAATGATCCAAAGTACTTGTTGCTTGTTGGTATTTTTTAAATGTTTCTTACAAACATTTCTCTCTGTGTCCCGCAGATTGGTAGCGAAGGCATTGAGAAGTTGGCGGTGTGTGCTGAGAACCTGATGAAACTCAATGTCCAGCACTGCTCTGTAAGTTGTCGTCTGCTGGGGTGTGGTGGCCACTTGAAGTCCCTCTGCTTCTTCTGCTTTTGTCTCTGTCTACAGTCTTATTATTGTCCTGACCTACTTGGAGGTGCTGAACTGACAGTATATTGTTGATAATGCCATAAAGCCTCTGCGGGAATGTGGTCGCCACTTGGATGGGCCCTGCTGCTACTTTTTTTTCTATCTTACTACTGTCCTGATCTACTTGAGTGTGCTAAATGACCTTATAGTGTTGATAATGTCATAAAACCGTAACCAAAAAAAGCTGTGATATCTCTACATTGTGTCTTGTCACATCTGTTTTACTTCTTTGATCTCAAAAGAGAAATCTATAAAGGTTTTCACATAACCAAGGATTAATGATTTTGACACAAGATCACTCTCTATTTTATGACGAAAACAACTCATTTCCTGGCACAGGGGCCTGCAATTCTGTGTTCCTCTTAGGGGGCATCTGTGGCATCTTTTAGAAATGCGGAGGTCTCGAAAGATCTTGTCAGAATGTTAGTTTTTGAGCGCTTGTAAGATGGCAGGGTACACTCTATTCTTCCCTGGAAGTTGAGAAAGTTTCTGAATGACTTTGATTTGGCATGTTTATAACAAATTGTCTTTTGGGTTAATGGTAGATTGAAAAGCATGTAGAGCCTGCTATTAAGTGAGTTATATGGGCTATGTATTGTTATTATTATACTTATCCCACTCTTGTTGATCCAGGTAGAGTGAAGGGCGTAACTTTGTTTCTATTGTCGACACTACTATCTTCCTCCAGAACATCACAGACGACGCGATCACGGCCCTTGGACTCAAGTGCCCCGGAATGACCCTGCTGTGTGCATCATCGTGTAATCGCCTTACCGACGCTAGTCTAGTGGCCTTGGGCCAGGGATGTCCAGACCTCAGGTGGGTAGAATCCTGTGCGGCCATATGCACTAACCAAGTGCACAGCTACACACACTTAATGTCCCACTCCTTACCAGCTCCTTATACTTCTTTATATGTGTTATTAGTCTTTATCTACTGTCCGGTGCTGCTTAACTGCATAGTGTCAATAATGGCGTAAAATTGTAAGCAAATATTTAAAGCATAATAGCATGAACATAGCATATGAGTATTTTCTAGTTCTGAAATCTTTTGGTCCGCACATAATTTTGTAAACTACTGAAATGACTAGGGATAGTTTAGCTTACTTATATTATTTAGGTTTTAACAGATTTTCCGGAAGACATACAATTAGAATTTTCATGTCCTTTTTATATGTTTTTGTGGTTAGAGATGGTGATGATTGTGTAAAATAAAAGGTGAGAGAGGGAGACAGATTGAATGATTCACCCTGTAGCTGCACACAACACAAGCTTTTCGTCTCTTGAGCTGCCAAACATTTCATTTGTTGCCTTGGTGTGTTGATGTGGGTAGTGTAGTCAAGTCCAGACTTACTTAAGAGGCTACAACAGCCAAAGACGCTGGTGCCTTTTTAAATACACCACTCCAAGCTTTCTAACTATGCAGACTCATTTCAACACTGTGTCTTGTTTCAGAACCTTGGAAGTGGATGGATGCAATCTCCTCACAGACGCAGGTTTCCAGGCTCTCACAAGGGTGAGAACTCTGCTCTCTCTTATGTTCTTCTTAGTGGGTGGTTGGCGGATGTTCTTTACTCCATAGGGGGTTGCCAGGAGGTCTGGTGTGGTCTCCCACTTCTCCATCTATCTAGGTGTTACTTCTCTTGTCTCTATCAATTTCCTGGGGCTGAAATAGCTTGACATCAGCCGAAAATACTTTAAGTCTATGAAATGTGAACTATTTGTTAACACAACACAAATTAACTCTTTGATAATTTGGGGGATCCATTTGAATGTTCTCCATGCTAGAGAGTCCATTCATGAAAAGGTTATTTGTGTAGCAATGTAATAAAATCAGGGGCTTGCAAATTTTGGGCATTTGGAGTTTATTGGATCGTATTAAACCTTGCATATTTCCCTTGCAGTGGATGGGGAAGAAAGTTTTGATTTATTTTGTATAGAACTGGGAGGTATTTATGATTTTGATAACACCGGAGTCACCTTTTCTCAGAAGGGATTTTGCCCAAATTAATGAGTGACTTTGTGTGTGTAGGAGGATTAATGAGTCAGAAGGTGATTTTCTCATAAAATTTTGTTTTTTCCCCTCAGAACTGCCACAGTCTGGAGAAGATGGATCTGGAGGATTGTATACAGGTGAGGAGAGAGATACATGGAGGGAACAGTGGTTTGCTTTGGTTATTAGTTTTACATCGCCTGCAACACTGTAAGGTCATTTAGGAGACAGGCTGCTACGATCCTGCCTGCAAGGGCCAACCCGGTCTGAGAGGGAAAAAATCCTAGCAGAAAAAAAAGCCCATATCGTCGGCACATGGGATCGAACAGTCTTCCTCATGATAGGGAAGAGCCTAACCATTACACCACAGCACTGGTGAACAGTGATTGAGGAAAGAAGTGATAACTGTAGAGATACTTAGGGAACATTGAGTAGGGAAATAGGGAAAGGAGGGGAGACTTTGTTTGGGGTTTTACGGCTCCATCTATCCTATAACGTCATTTCGGCATCAGAGGGAAGACTGACTGTGGACAGAAGGACAAAGCCACTGTAACATTCACAATTTGGAATCTCATGAAATAAAAATGAAGTATGAACATTTGAAATAATATAACCGTGGACATGAAGCTTTGATTATTTAGAGTACTATAAAACTGTTAGACCAAAAACTAGGGAGTCAACAATAAATATGAATAATCCTAATGTGAGATTTCTAAAACAATACTTTTTTTTTCTTTTAAATTTACAGGTTATTGGTATATTATTATGCCAAGGCAATTTCATGGCGAATGTGTCTATTTTTGTTTAGAGTGAAAGATGGAAATCGTCAGGGCTTTCTCTTGAATTTGGATTGCCTCGTCGTGAAATAGAAATATTCGTTGTTGAGATTCAGGAATATTTATTACCTCCATACCATAGTTTGGGATTCATTTGAAATGTTAGGCCTATCCCTTTAGAGCGTTCCACCAAACTGGAACATCTTACGTTATTCAAAGCTCTGCAATTTTTTTAATGAAAATCCTCTTGTAATCTCCCTTACCACAGATAACAGACGCCACGCTGGGTCACGTCGCCACCTACTGCCACCGCTTGTCTGCCTTGGTAAGTCATCTGCTCTTGCTTCTCGTCTATACGAAGTTCTTTGCCTTTAGTTCAGACCTGCCAACCATCCGGGGTAAAATGTGAATATTTCATATTTTCATGATCACTTTATGGTCCCACAGCCAAAAGGACAATGCAACGTGTCAGTCACATGCAGCTTACTGTGACCCAGTTCAGCTTCTTTAGCTCGGGTTCCTGGGAAAGGAAATCCCTGTTTCTTCAAGCGTATAATTGTTATCATTATATTGGTGGTAGCTGATGACATCGGTAAATGTACTCTTTAAAACTACAAAAGCGGAAAGTGTAAAATCAATGTTAGCATATTTCTTGGAACTTGAATGACCTTAGAAATATTCAGAAAGCCATACGACCCATAGATGCACTGACAATGTCCACCCATTTCTTATCTTCCTCCCCCCCCTCAACCACCCCCCTATCCGCACCTCTCCCCCTCGTGCAGTCTCTGTCCCACTGTGAGCTGATCACAGACGAGGGCATCCGCCAGCTGGGGTCGGGCCCCTGCGCCACCGAGCACCTGCAGATCCTGGAACTGGACAACTGCCCGCTCATCACGGACGCCTCCCTGGAGCACCTGATGGGTTGCCAGTCGTTACAGCGGATTGAGATCTACGACTGCCAGCTCATCACGCGAGCCGGCATACGACGACTCAGGGTAGGTCATTCTCGCCACGGGGAGAGCCGGGACATTCCCTCATCTTAAGTCCACCGCTGCCTGACTTAAATTTTATTGTAGTAGTACTTTTGTTTTTACACGTAGATTACTATTTTTTCTATGAATTACTTTTTCTCACCTGAGAAGGTGGGCAGAGTGTGCTGTAAGTGTAGCGAAACTGTGATGAGTTTTCTGTGTTTTCTTTTTTTTTTATCAAACTCAATGTTTTAAATTCATTGCACCATTTCCCATAGTAAGAGGTATGATCGGAGCTAAGGGAAGAAATGCATGCATGTTAATTCCCTTGATGTGAGGCCAATGAGGGTCGGAGGTGATTTTGTAAAGTCTGATACATTTTGCAATAGCGTTGTTACTGTAATATACATTATGGAAGTAAACTGGCTACATTATGTCTCTGGTTTCTCATCCCCTGTAGGGTCACCTGCCCGACACGATGGTCCACGCTTACTTCGCTCCAGTTACGCCCCCTGCCTCAGTGGGTGGCGGCCGGCAGAGATACTGCAAATGTTGCGTGATTCTCTGACCAAGTCTGCAAACTCTAATCAGCTGTACTTGACTTGAACAGGTCTGCACCGTACCGGTCTGATATAAGCTCTAGGGATTCATGTTTGAGAGGAACTGATTTTCAGCAGAAATCCAGATATCTGAACCAATCTTATGCCCATCCTAAAGGGGGAGGGGGGGGGGGGGAGAAATGCGTGGACATGGTGGGTGCATCTATGGGTCATATGGCTTTCCGATTTTTTTAAGGCCCTATTAACACTATGTGGTCATTCAAGTACCATGAAATGGCTTATAAGCAGTGCAATATAACTGGATTTCCAGATTTTTTTCCCCTATCCAGTTGGCACCTCTGATGTTTGTGTTGAGAAGTTATGTGAACTTTTTGACATTTTAACTTAAGCTCATATTAATGACGGTGGTTTGGTTAACGTTCATATAATGTTTTAGGAACTCTTTATTCATTTCTGAATGAAGGTAAACCTTTGAATGTCACCAAAGATAGGCAGAATATGTGACAATTTCAAAGTAACTGGATATCTGTTAAGTTACGTGGTTTTAAAATGCTCGAGATTGAAAATGTTAAAAGAGTACATTGCGTGAATCGGGGAGAGGGGGCAGAAGAGGAAGAGAGAGGGAGGGAGAGAAAGAGAGAGGATATCTTGTGTGGCATCTTATTTTATTTACTTTGCTTTATATACTTATCTTACCTCATGAAATCGGGGGAAAATGTAAATTATTTCTGTTTTTTAGATACTTAATAAAATTTGCACACTGCCACTTAGAGGCCCGGGTTTGCTTTGGTTTGGTTTTGGCTTAAGGTCCATTGCAACACTGTAAGGTCATTTAATGGACAGGCTACTTCGACCCTACCTGTCAGGGCCAACCTGGGCTGAGAAAGACGTTGTCCAAGCAGAAAAATGGATAAATACTTGATCAAACAAACTGCCCTACGCGGGCCTCAAACTTGAAGTCCTCTGCGTGATAGGCGAAGCACCTGACGACTGCACCGCAGACGCCGGTGCCCATGTTTGAATCCTGACTGAAGAATTATTGCCTTCAGAACAATAAACCATTTTTAACCATTTCAAGGTGAGCGCTGCACCCATGTGGCATTTGGTGATTGACATCAATGTACCGGTGTCACCACTCCTGTATCAGGCCACTGGGTTTGAGGCACTCCATAAGGAGACGAGAAAGTTGTTAGACTGCTGTCCTTATGGGATGGTTTTTGCTGTATTAGATAATGGATTGCATTTATATAGCGCATATCCCAATGACTGGCTCTATGCGCTTTACAAGATCTCTTCTAGCCTGGCTGTCACTGAGTACCGGCGCTGTGGTGTAATGGTTAGGCTCTTCACCTATCATGCAGAAGGCCCCAGTTCAATCCGGAGCGCGGACGATGTGGGTTTTTTTCTGCTGGGATTTCTTCCCTCTCAGCCCGGGTTGGCCCTGACAGACAGGGTTGAAGTAGCCCGTCTCTTAAATGACCTTACAGTGTTGCAGGGGATGTAAAACTGGTAACCAAACCAATGTCACTGAGTGGACTTTGTGCTGATGCTTTTGCTGTTTCTTCTTTCCTCAGATTCGCTAAATGATATTTTAGCCGTGATTTTCTTATGGGAACAGAGATGTCCTCCTGGTGTGTCTACCCTGGCAGATGTGGGCTGGACTGTGCGGGAGGATTGTGCGTGGCTGCCTTGTGGGGGGGACATGTGTGCTGCAGATTGAGGGGGGGAGCAAGCCCAGGGGAGATGTGGTGGACCATCGCACTTGACGTTTGATTCTTTTGCGACTTGGATTTGTGATGTCATCTTGTGGCTTGGCTTTCATCAGCCACTTCTTATACGTGTATGCTCACTACACACACATACACGCACAACTTCTCATCTCTGTGTGCTCACTTACGCATAGATACACACATTCAACGTATTTGTGTGTGTGCTCACATACACACAACTTCTATGTGTGGAGCGCTCACATACACACAGATATACACAGACAGTCACAACTCTAGACATACACACGTTTCCATGGTTTACTGAGCTCCCATGTGCTGCCAGTGACCGGCATCAACCAGACAATGGGCCACACCGACAGAAAACTCGCTGAGCACTCAATGAAAAACAGCCTGTGTAAAAGTGTGGGTCGAGAGATGAGTTCCAGTTGCTGTTTCTTGACAGCGATAGACTTCACATCGTTGACACTTTTTTGTGATATGGTCGAAGTCCCAACATCTTGAATGTTCCAGAATTTTTTTCTCTTCTGTGTTTGCTTTTGTCCCATGGTATGGCACGTTAGAAATTCGATGATGTCTGTGTGGGAAAAAATGGAATAGATTTTAGAAGTCCTTTATCTCACTCACCTCCCTTGTGCTGTTCTCAATGCAAGTTAGAAGGAGTAAATGAAGAGTTTCCTTGGCAAAACGCGCTTTATACACAAAATAGAAAGTTCAATGATGCCACTTTTGAAACTAATTATAGCCAAGAATTATTTGACTCCAAAAAATATTGCAAAGCGCCTAATTTCCTTGTTATGTTATTGCATAAGTTTATATTTTTCTCTGACAAACATTGGTAAATGAAAATAGTAACTAGCACTTTTCTCAATTTCTTCACTCGAGCGTAGAACACTTTTTGTGATGAACCTCTTCAAATGTTCTCTACCACTTTGAAAGCAAGACTGTTCAGGCATAACTCTGTTTGAGAACTGTATGGATCTTCATCAGCATTTCACTGGCTCAGAACTGCTCTGGAGCTTTTGCCAAAGATGTGTAGACCCATTTTGCTGATTTTTCAGAAGTTCCAAAATATTTGTCTAAAGATTCATGTCCATTTTGTGTTTTTCAAATGCAGATACCTTCACCAGAATTTTTTAAATTTTTTTTTTTAAAGAAAAAATAAAATATTATAGAAGAAAGATGCACAGTTGTGATCTCTGATGTAGGAAGAACTCAAAAGTTTCGCCATTTTGTTTTTCATATCTTTGTAGAAAAGCTCCAGTGCTGCAGTCAACCTCTCCAAGTTTTTGATAGGTTGAGTCTGTGCCGTATACCGGCCTCTTGGCAACGAGATGAAAGCGTCAGTTCTATAGTGGGGATTTATGAAGAAAACTTTGGTGAGGAGAAAGAAGATTGAGAGAGAGATTGATGTGTTGAGTGTTGGAGAAAAAGAGAGAAATTAATGATGTATCACTTGTTTGAGAGAAATTGAGAGAGAGAGAAATTGATGATGTATCACTTGTTTGAGATGAAGAGAGAGAGAAATTGATGATGTATCACTTGTTTGAGATGAAGAGAGAGAGAAATTGATGATGTATCGCTTGTTTGAGATAAATGGAGAGAGAGAAATTGATATCACTTGTTTGAGATGAAGATAGAGAGAGAGAAATTGATATCACTTGTTTGACATGAAGATAGAGACAGAGAAATTGATATCGCTTGTTTGAGATGAAGACAGAGAGAGAGAAATTGATATCACTTGTTTGAGATGAAGACAGAGAGAGAGAGAGAAATTGATAGCACTTGTTTGAGATGAAGGTAGAGAGGGAGAAATTGATGATGTATCACTTGTTTGAGATGAAGAGAGAGAGAGAGAAATTGATATCGCTTGTTTGAGATGAAGATAGAGAGAGAAATTGATGATGTATCGCTTGTTTGAGATGAAGAGAGAGAGAGAGAGAAATTGATATCACTTGTTTGAGATGAAGAGAGAGAAAGAGAGAGAAATTGATAGCACTTGTTTGAGATGAAGGTACAGAGGGAGAAATTGATGATGTATCACTTGTTTGAGATGAAGAGAGAGAGAGAGAAATTGATATCGCTTGTTTGAGAT
>JAUKPP010121203.1:0-15315 GCA_032273245.1 Phyllaplysia taylori
CAAATTATGCGAGAAAAATGCAGAATCCGTGGAAAACGCAAATTATGCAAAAATGTGCGACAAGACCCAAATTTTGCGATTTTTGCATAAAATCGCATCGTCGCAAATTCCTGGAGGGACAGTTTTGTCAATTCAAAGCAATCTCTCCAGTCATCCGAAAACCCACTTCTTAACTTAAATGTAGTGAGAAGGTATCCTGTCTCTTAAATGACCTAATGGTGCTGCGAGAGAAGTTAAGCCAAACCAAACCTCAAGTTTCCAGAGCCGTGAAAAATGTCATTCCTACCAGTGGGTGTTTTTTTTTTCATCTCTTAAACTTAAACTGCTGACGGACCGGTGCTGTGGTGTAAAGGTTAGGCTCATCTCCAATCATGCAGAAGACCCGAGTTCGATTCCAACGCGGACGAAGTAGCCCGTCTCTTAAAAACCTTACAGCGTTGCAGGGGACAAAAAACTGGTCATCAAACCAAAACCAACAAGAAGTATAAGTGTTGTAAAACTTGTTTGGTCGAGCATAATTTCTTGGTTTTTCTACTGGGACAGTGTTCCTCTTCGGCCTGGGTTTGCCCTGGCAGTAGTGTCAGACAGGGTCGAAGTAGCTGGACCCTCAACTGACCTCACAGTTTGGCTTGGTTTGGTTACCAGTTTTACGTCCCCTGCAACACTGTAAGGTCATTTAAAAGACGGGCTACTTCAACCCTGCCTGTGAGGGAAAAAATCCCAGCAGAAAAAAACCCAGATCGTCCGTAATCGGGGATCGAACCGGGGTCTTCCGCATGCAAGGCGAAGAGCCTAACCATTACACCACAGCGTCGGTATAACCTCACAGTATTACAAGGGACGCTAAGCCGAAAACCAAACCAAAATCTTCAAGTGTCATATTTCCGTGGTCAAGACATACGAGTCTGGTTTTGTTACCAGTTTTACGTCCAATCTCTTGCAACACTGTAAGGTCATTTACGAGGCAGGCTATTTCGAACCTGCTTGTCAAGGCTTCTACTTGAATTAGGTTAAATGACCTTTTAGTGTTGCAAAGGCCGTAAAGCCAAAATCAAAAACAAATAGACAGTACAATTGAAGGAAAGTGGCCATCAAAGTTTGTTGTAGCTTTCTATAAAATTTCGTTGAAGTATAATCCATCAATGAGTTCTGAAACCATTGTTTGGTTAATAGTACCCAAGGGTGTTGCAGAACATTGGAGTATCTGAGGAACTAGTGTAGATCACCCAGTGTGTATAGCTATTCAGGTAGATGTATTGTGCAAAAACAACACATCAGTCAAGGAAGCCTCGAGACGTTTTGGTTCAAAACTCCTTACAACACTGTACGGTCATAGAGGAAACAGACCCTCTAATTTTAACATTCGTCTCCAATAGGCAAGGTTGAGGGCTTAGGAACTTCAGGAAATTACGTTGAATCACCCAATTTTTAAACTGAAACCAATACTAACTATCATCAATTGAAATGAAACCAAAACTTATGGGTTGATTAAATCCTTTACTTAATAAGAATACAACATTTCATCAGAGTCTAAATATCAAAATGTAAAGATGTGACCAAACACAGAAGTAACAGATATCAGCTGCAGCACACACACAAAAAAGTAAACCAAAGGGAAAAGAAAAAAAATACACTGACACTGACAAAAAAATTAATTTCCACACATTAGTTCTACTTTCTTAAAAGTTAGAAAAACAAACAAGGGAATAAAAATATTTTCTGAAATAAGTTGGAACTGTCTACCAAGATATGTGCTGGTGCAATCTAAACAGGATACAAAAATACATTTAGGCCTACTACACGTAGCAGATTAATGTGCAAAAGCTAGAATCTATACCAAGTTACCTCTGAATTAAGTCCACATACCAAAGAGTTTTCCCAAGAGAAAAAAAAACCATGAGAGAGTATGTTACAAAGTCTATTTCATTTACAATCACAGATTTTGTGTGACAAAATTTTTCGCATTTGTGTGTATCAGTTCTGTAAAGTTTTCTTCAGGAAGTCTTCCAATTACTTCAAATGGTAAGTATGGTTAACTTGGGTGAATCAACTATACAACATTCAGTGTGTGTAAATGCTTTTGTCCCTTTAGATTACAATTTCAAAATCATCTGTCAAGGCACAATCCCCGCTTCTGACGTTCAACCATTCTGTCAATGACTTTGAGAATCACTTCTAGAATGTCGTAGAGTGACAAAACATAGAATTATATATTTGCTAAACAAGTAAAAGAAATCTAGAGTACATTGGGAACAGCACTGCAACATGAAGAGAGTGAATATCTGGCAAAGAAATCTAACTGACATGTGGAGTTAATCAATCAATCAAGGAAAAAGTTTGATGCGTAAAAAAAATATTTAAGCACACTCAGCAACTTGGGGGATAGAACAAGGGCCAAAAAATCAGGGAAAACAAATATATCTCTGTAGCCATGTGAGATATTCTTTAACTAGTTGATTTGATAACAAGGGGAACCGTAAAACTAGCGCTGGCTTATGAACACACCTCTAGATGAGATTTTTCCTTCACACCACAAGAGTGGCAGAGCACCTAAATTCATGGAGGACTTGGACTGCACATCCACGTGGCATAAATAGGCTACAATACAATACACTCTGATGTAGGATAATAGTAGTAATACGAACACCACCCCCCCTCCCCTCTCACCCACCATCAATCCCCTTTTAAATTTAAAAGCCAATAATGTAATAATATATGTATTTAAAATGCCAGAATTTTTTTTGGGTTTTATCGCTTCATTAAGCTAAAAACGAACATCTAAAAGTTGCAAAAAAAATCTCCTTGAAAAAAAATGGATTAAAAAAAATATACCGGTAGGGATTTGCACACAACTGATAAAAATGTTATAAAAACTTAAAATCCAGGACCTTCTTAGTCAAACTGCAGACTGCTCTTGTTTGAGTAAAGAGATTTATCATGATCCTCCCACACAATATGTAACTGACAAGTACGTATGCATCAACAAAATGCCAGATCTAAAAAATTTCAGATTCAAAATCGAGATTCTTGCACTGATCTGCTTCAACTTCCCCAGCATAAATAATGGGAGTCAACACTAGAGGAAAACTTGCAATCAAAGTAAGTTGGCAGAAGAAAACATAACACCATTCGAAATAAAGAATGTTTTGCCAAAACAGGATTTCTTTAGAAGATCTAGACTAGACGAATAGAAGAAGCAGGAAATACATTTTACAACTGCACTGTGAAATCATTATGTGTGGAAACAATACAAGCATAACTTCAACACAGAGTGCGAGATATAATGAAAGACGAGAAGCTCCAGGAATGTCCTAGGTAAACGATCTTTTCGTTTTTTACATTGTTAATCTTATGTGCCGAGAAGATGCGGAGGTCTTGGTTCACTTGTTCAAATCAGTGGTCAATTTCCGAAAAACATGAATCAAGATTTCACAGCAATATATTTTGCATACACAATAAATGTTCCCTTTCTCCACTTAATTTTCTGATTGAGGCAACACAAATTGAAATTCCAAACATTCAGTGTTTGACTTCCTAATCGGGAGCAATGCAAAGTGACATTTTCTAACACAAAATGTACAACTGGTGGGACATAAAATACTGATTACCTCACCCTGTTCTTGGCAATGGAAACAACCGTTGCACACTTTTGGTTTCAAAGCTCGTTTGTTTGTTTTTTTAAAATTCTCCATTTCCCAAATCAAACACTGTACAAAAAGTCATGAGTCAATGAGTGTGGTGTCCCTGAGACAGATGGGCAAGAATGAAAAACTATTGAGGAAGGTAACGACAGCTAAAGCCATGTAAATCGGTGACGTTGCGACCCTCCATCTCCTCACAATTCACCCCCAATCTGACCAGAAATTATGCATGATCCATCTGTCTAAAACTGAAAATCTGTATCAGTATGAGAAGAATCATTTTGTCAGAAATAAGATTTTATGTAGCTATTTCTGAGATCTCCGAAAAATAATAATGTAGAGTTGTCAAACACAACCAGAAGAAACAAGTGCAAATGCTCGGAAATCAAACTTAATTTACCTTACACTTGCAGGAAATCTGACAGGCAAGGAAACAAAAATAGAGATAAAATTCCGGATCTAAAAAGACAATGAGACCACACATATTTCAGTAATGCCCCAAAATCAAAGTAAATATACCTTGCAGAACAGCAAATGGAAAGACAAGGAAACAGGTGTAGAAATAAAATTCTAAATCTAAAAGAAAGATAAGAGCATGCAAATTCAGTAAAAGCCCTGAAATCAAACTACATTTACCTTGTAGGACAACAAACAGAAAGATAAGGAAGGAGGAACAGAAATAAAATTCTGAATCTGAGGTAATGATGAGCAAAAAAAAACAAAAAAAACAAAAAAAGCAACAAAGGAAATAAGAACAGAAATAAAATTCATTGTCTAAAAGAAAGATGAGACCATACAAATTTCTGTAGATATGGCAACATGTTGATGACTTCTCCCACTGCGGGCCTTCAACATACAAAACTTCCCCTCCTACTCCTCCACGTTCATGCGGAAGATTTCCTTGCGACTTTCCCTGAAGCCCAGAACTCTCAAGGTCTTGTCCACAAACTCTCCATTCTCAGATGACTTTTGTTGGGCACGTCCTCTTCCGGCAGCTTTTGTTGGGGCGAATCCCACGCGAGCATTCCCCATGTCAAACTCAGTGTAGTAAGGTCCGATGAAGACGTCCCCGAGGATCCACAGAGGTCCTGCAGGCGGGGGCACGTCCAGTCCGATGAAGCCACTCAGGCACTGAGACTGACCCATCACTGTCACCTGAAGTGGACAAAGAGATCCAGAGAAATGTGGACGTCAAAGAAATTGACTTGTATTTATAACAACACAATGAAACAATCCATCCTCTTTACTTAATATATGAAACAGCAATGCACAAAATTAAAATTCGTCTTTTCAGTTATCATCAAATTCTTATCTATACCATCTCAAAATTTTTGCAAGCGTAGAATGTGATTATAAAAAGTAAAATGCATGATATTCACCAAACGAAAATGTCAAGATGGTACAAGAAAGAACTACGCTGACATTATTTAAACCTCAGTATAGAATTTTTCTTTGGTTACGCACTAATGTAAATGTTAGAGAGAGTAAGAAAGAGAGAGAGAAAGCATCGAGACAGAAATTGTTACCAAAGTTTCCTGTAAAAAGGACAAATAAAGGTTGTTATTTGATTAAGGATTCATTTATTATGAGCTCAACAATATTTTTAGCTTCTTTTTCTGTTTTGTTGAGGTTTCAGCACTAGTGACAATGCAAGATCGTTTCAGTAGCTGGGGGGAGATAAGGACAACAGAAACAAACAGAAGGAAAAGGAGAACACCATACCAGAATGCACTCTAATCAGCTCCTTGTAACTGTGAAATTTAAAGACAGCTGATTTTTACTAAATATCTACAGCGTGCAGCTGTCCTGATCAAACATCGGCCTAGGCAAAAGACCAATGTCTAAAAGCTACCCAATAGCATTTTCCTCCAATCGGCATTGTGGTGTTATGGTTAGGCTCTTACTGCAGAAGACCCGAGTTCGTCTCCCTGTGCTGATGGGTTGAAGTAATCTGTCTCTTAAATGACGTTATAGTGTTGCAGGGAATGTAAGTAAAACTGGTAACCAATCAAAATATTTTCCTACGTCACTTTTCATGACGGCCACCAGTCACCACTTTCATCCTGACAATTGAGAAGCACGTCCCTCAACCTGTCCTTTGTGGATTTGAGAAAATTAGGCGGTCTGCCTTTCAAGTAGCTTACAGTGTTACAAGGGCCATAAAACAGATACCAAAACAAAAGACAAAAAAAATCCGAGTTCACCTGATTCTGTCGTCAATTGGTAAAGCACCCACCTTGGAGCATTAATGTTCCAGGTTTGAACCCTGGGACATTTATAAGGTTCTCTCAGAATTCTCGTTGCTGTCACCCTTATTCTACCATAGATGAACTTCAAAACTTAAGTCTTGCCTCATAAATTACCTCATTGCATCCAGGTTGACGTAAAACAAAAAACAAAAGAAACTCCTGAACAAGAACTCACCTTCAGGACATACTCCTCTGGCGTGAGGACAAAGTCGCGACCGGCAATGGTGATGGTGATGTTGGGCATCTGAGGGATTTTGGAGCACACCACGAGGTACTGAGGGAGGAAACACAGACAAATACTTTAATCTCAACTCTCTATGACCGGCGCTGTGGTGTAATGGTTAGGCTCTTCGCCTTGCATGCAGAAGATCCCGATTTGATCCTCGATCGCAGGCGATCTGTGGTTTTTTTTTTTGCTCGAATTTTTTCCCTCTCAGCCCGGGTTGGCCCTGACAGGCAGGGTCGAAGTAGCCCGTCTCTAAAATGACCTTACAGTGTTGCAGGGGACATAAAACTGGTCAGCAAAAATCAACTCTCTATTGCTGGTAGGAAAGAGAGGTATGCAAGAAGGTTGAGCAAAAGACAATGAAAGAAGTGTATAACAAAATTACTTTTCAAAGGCAGACACAAGGGGAATTAATTTTTGTCTACTAATATTGTGCATTTATCTCTATCAATTATGGACCTACTTTACTGTCTTCATTCAAATAGTAAGTAGCCCCCCCCCCCCCCCCACCAACATACCCTCTGTTACATTTAATATGATGCTCCTATCTTTATTATGTAAAGTTGAAGGAAAAGCATGTCTGTAACAGAAGAAGTATTGCTAAACACAGCACAAACTTTGAAGACTTTTGTCCAAGGATATGAAAAATCCTGAAAAGACCTGTCCCTTCAAAACTATTCGCGGGTCCACATCAATATATCCTACTTCTCCGCCAACAAATTTAGTGGCTCCAATCTGAGCGTTGATCTTCTCAACTTCCGCAGAAGGTCCAGCCAGCAGAGAGGTGCCGGTGTCGGCGATGGCGGTACATCCGCCACTGCAATACTGGGTGCTGGCAATAGTCAGACTGGGAAAGAATGAAATAAATGTATTATGCTATGGGACTCAACTCAAAATTTTTAAAAAGGAGGAACTTTCCATGTGATCGCGACAGAAGACCATTTCTGCGAGACACCCATTATTTCTTATACATGTTTTATCATAGAATACTGAAATAAAACCATCAATTTGGAGGAAATAACTGTAAACAGCGAAATATTGATACCTGCAAACCTGAGAAAAGCTGACTAGACAGTTTTAGTAGGATTTTGACAATATCATTTTTTGAGATTCTCGGTATCATTCTCATCTCTATAAGCATCATAGAAATTACTACAAATCTGGAAGGACCTACATGAGGAAATCCTACACTTTTTTACCCAGGGTGGCAAAATTACAACCACCTGGTCTTACTTACCCTTACAGGCCCACGGTTGCAAGTTTGAAATTATGCTGTGCTACAGGACTACAAAGCCATAGATGCTAAAACTTCCATGCTCCTCATTGCCAGTAGTTTAGAACAATGGGGTTACTACACTATTTTTATATGGCGCTTAGAATAGTTGACCAATAGCTATCTGTTATTTGAGTACCTTCCCTGATGCTGTGAGGTGTTTTAAGCGAAGATACTGCATTATTTTTTACATGGACGGGAGCAAATATTTATTCTGCAATATATTTGGACTATAAATGCGATGACTTTTGGGTGAGTCCGTTTGGCTCAAAGGAAAGCTTATATGGTTCAGATAAGAAAGTGGCGGGCTGGGCATGCCCAGCCAAATCTAGATGAAAAAAGGCCAAATCTAGATGCATGTTGAAAATTTCAAGTGCCTTCATTGACGATTATTGATTTATTATGTTTGTACTCACTCACCCTTGTATTCTAAACTTTGGCCAATGTGCCCTGGGACTACAGAGAAATGTTAAGGTGGACGCCTTGGGTCGAGGGTCAATAAGTATTAAGACAAAGAGTGGATGCCCACAGGCCTTACTTGTCCATCTTGAACTGCCAGTATCCTTTCCTTGTGACAGGTACATATGTGAAGCCTCCTTCATACAGAGCCGGGTCGCTGCCGCCAAACACAATCTCGCCACCTTCTTTAGCATTGGGATCTCTGTGGATAAGTAACACTTTTTTATTGTAAAATTGTTGCTATGGTTTTTAGGCACTATTAGTAGGCTGCTGTAGGGCCATTTCAGAGCCAGGAAGGACATTAGAACAACAGGAACAATAAAAAAAAAGAGTAGATGGGGCAGACCACACCATAGCGCCCATCAATCATCCATAGCCGCATGTGGAGGTGCGGGGCCCCCACCAGGGGAAGCAAGCAAAGAATGGCATCTTCTGCTTTGATGCATAGCATGATACCGTAAAAGGCTGCAAAAATGCATCACAACTGAAGCCACTCTTCTCAGTTTAATAATAAGAGTACCCACTGAAAACGGAACATGGTTGCCTGTACGGCGTTGGGACACTGCAGAGCACTTGTGGAAACACAAGCCACTGCAGGATAAATATGCCATGTACGTAAAATTCAGTCTCTGTGACTTACCCCTCAGTTCTAGCAGGGGATCTCAGAAGAAGAAGAAGAAGAAGATCCATAGCAATACAATGATGCTTGAATATTATTGAAAGTAACAGTAGATATTTACAATACCAAAATATTAGGAACAAGACTGAAGTAGAGTAATAGAAAGAAGAAAAGACTGGAATTTGATTTCATTAATGACAAATAAAAAAAAAACTAAATTAAGAAGAAAAAAATAATCTAAGTACAGAAAGTGAAGAACTTTTTAACGAAACATGCCATACACTCAAGGAAAGAAGAAGAAAAATGCTATTTAATTACTACTTTCTTTAATCTAGCAATGTTTGTGAAACAAATCTGTGTTGCTGCCCAGTGAATTTTAAAGCAAGGCAAATTAAGCGTTTTGCAACTCTGCTTTTATTAGCCAAATGACCCTCGGCTATGATAGTGTTACACAAAGGAACACCATAAAATCTTTAAAGCTTTTTTTTCATATTTTGGTCACATATATGTATTGTTGTGAAGCTCATCCGGTATGAAGTCTCTGATTTCCTTCCCTGACATAAAATCCAACAACAGCACACTGTACCTGCTCAAGTAGAAGGAGAAGATCGGCTGAGCAACCAGTTTCTGCTGCACCATACGATAGAAAGGGGGAACAACTCCATCCACAGAGATCGTGTCAAAACCCAGGCCCAAAATTCCATCAAACTTGGCTGCCACAAATGTGATTCCTGGTTGGGTTGTCGCCTCGGCAAATGTCTGGTTTTTAATTGAAAGGCCAGATACCTGTGAAAACAAGACAGGAGAGGATTACTTGTGCATGTTTTCACATCATAGAAAACAATCAGGGCAAAAGAAAAAAAATTAGGCTAAAATAGCAAAAGAATCTTGTGCTTCTATAAATAAATAACTTTTACCTAAGTTAAAAAAAAAAAAGCTTTAAAACTAGCTGCATGTGTTTAGTAATTCAGTTTATGAAATATCACTGACAGTAATCTTAACATACTTGCTCGCGAGTCAAAGGGAAACTTTCTATTCAAATAAAAAAAATGTCTCAGAAAAAAACATTAAACAGTGATTGAGTGCATGTTGAAATTGTTGGAGACAACCTTTTTATTATCAGAAAAAATGGGAACGCTTTATTTTGCTTCCTTGCGATTCCTTTTTGGACATTTCAATGATTTTTGTAAGTTGAAAATGTGTGACCTTTGTGTGTTGTTTAAAAAATTTGTCTTAGCCACTAAAGACTTACAGAGAGAACATCTGTACTGAGGAAGCCTGTGAGACTACCACTGCCGTAGCGAATGGCAAACTCTGTTCCATTTGCTTTGTACGTGCTCGATTTGGTGCTGTCATACTTGTTGTGTAGCACTGAGAACAGAAGACATAGATGTAATTTACAGTAAGCTGAATTAACAGAGAGATGGTGGGAGAGAATGAGTGTATGCAAGAGAGCAACAAATAGAGAATTTGAAAGACAGAGAGAGATATGGTAAGAGAGAGAGAGAGAAAAAAAAGAGGTGGGGGGGGGGGGGGTCAGAGGAGAGAGGGAGAGAGAGTGAAACAGTGCAAGAGAGAGAAAGAGGGAGAGAAAGGAGACCGTTTCTAAACATGGTTGTTGCTGTTCAGAAACATTCCCGCTGAAACATGATATTGCCAAATTATCAAGCTATTAATCATTGCCTAATAGAAAATGTTTATAATTTTTTTGTTCCTTTTTCTTTTGTCTAAAAAAATAAAGCTTTTAATTTGTCCTATTCATAATAACCTAGCGCCTAAGCCATCAGCGTGGTCATAGTTATTTTGCCAAAGAATTGGACAAGTGATTAGGACAGAAATAAATATTGTCCCTCATTTCTCTTTCTTTCAACTGTTCAAAATCAATGCCTATGGCTGAAGATCCATTCCTATTTTAGTGAAGAGAGGAAAATTTGAGTAATAAGCATTTCCCAAGGACACAGCCTCAAATTCACAACCTCATGGCTACAAGTTACACAGATATGGACGCAGATGGTTGAAAAAAGAAATCCTGAGTCTTGGAATCATTACCAGAAACCCTTTATTATTGAAACAAGGAGTATAAAGCATTGAAGAGAAACTTCATAGAATTTTTTTTGCTAAGAGAAGAGATAAAGAAAAACTCCTGGAGTCAGACAGCCTAACTATTCAGGGATGCCCCATGGCCAAGAAAAAAACCCTGAACTTACTCCGGTATGCTTTAGTACCCACAATAAATTGATGAAAATAGGTAAGAAAGTACAAAACACAATGAAGTGTTCTTGTGTAAAAGCTAAAAACCGGAGGCCCAGGAAAATCCCTAAAAACCGGATTTCCGGTTTTAACCGGAAAAAGGGCATCCCTGACTATTGGATGGCAGGAGTTGTAACCCAAAGGTTCTGTGCTTACAAAGTAAAAAATAAACTGAACTCACAGCAGGCAATGTCTGTCCACTTGCACCTCTTGGAGGGCACCCACAGGTTGGAGGAGCCTGTGTCAAAGACAACTTTGAAAGTCTGGGCTGGAGTGCCGAGACCGATCTCACCATAGTACTGGGCCTGTGAACAACGCCAAATTTTTATTTTGAGTTTTGCTGTACTGCTGATGCTAAAAGTAAAGTTACTTCGATGAAAGATTTGAATTAGGGCAAGTAAAATCACGAAGGATGGACACACAGTTGATTCAGAAATCCTGATATCAGAACTTATCCTGATAATTGGCATTCTAGAAAAATTAAAAGCAGAAGAACCAAAGTCCAGCAGCAGCTTCAACAATAAGAAAAGAACTGAATGAAGTAGAAGAATACCAATACCCGATAAAAGAAACAGCAATGCAAAGACCCAAGAATGATACATCAATCATCCATAATAATTTCTGTTTTTGAACATACTGTTCATGTTATGAGAGACTTACATCTAAGTAGTTGGTGAGAGGTTCATAACCAGTTTTGGAGACAATGTTGGTCGCCTTGTACCTCTCCATCAAGAACTGCACATCATTTTGGTGTTCGGCCAGTGTCTGTCGTGCACTCTTTGCTTTGTGCAAGGGGATCCTAAAAATAAATGTAAAATCATGAAACACTGTACAAAGAATTCATTGATTACAGAAAGAAAAAATGATTTAAAGAATGTTCAAGACGAAACTGCAGAGACAGCTAATTTGTGTTACAAATCAATTCCACAACACAAGATATGCAATTAGCATGCTGTGGTTTAGCAGTAAAACATTAGCTACAAAATATTACAGCACTAAATTCAAATCTTTCCATCACCAGCAGTCTTGTCTTGTTGCAAAATGCAATCAGTTAGTACGTCACAGTTTGTACTATCATAATTGCACACCATTTTATCTTTTAAGTACTTTTTAAAACTGTTGTTTTCATGTGTGAATGCAATTTCCAGAAGACAATGAGTCTTAATTTACTTATTGAAGCACTAGCTCACTTAGTGTTGTTCTAGCTGTAGAACTACAGGTTGTCAAGGTGAAGAAATAAATTGTTGCAAACTATGATTCCAATTCAACTTTCAGTGACATATCGTCGCATGTCAAAATACCAGGCTTTTTACATATGATAAGATTTAATGCCTGCGACGATATATTGTATTGATAATATTTAATTATTTGTTCTTTTCTTTATGTATTTTACTGCACTATAAACACTGAAGGATATTCCACACCAGAATCAGATTAAAACACCAGTAACACACAAAACCATGTAAAAGAAGCAAACCACCCAAGAGGGCCAACCAACAACCCTCACAGTATGAGTATGTGTTGGCACTGATGAAATACATGACATATGAGATTCAGGTAACGAAAGGACATTTTTCTCATTGTATCTTTTTAATATTTTTTTCTGGAATCACTTCGCTGTAAAGCAAGTCTAAAAAAGAGATGGAGAATTTATAGACAATACTAGGGGGCCCACCAAATGCTAAAAAGATTTATATATGTTTAAACTGAAGACTATACAGACTGAGAGCAAAGTCAATGGTCCATTTACCTCAGTAGATTGCAAGACACACTGCTAACAGCCAAGAACACAAAGGCAGCTGACACAAGCACGTGCATGGTGTCTGTTGTGAAAACCTGATCACAGTGAGAAAAAGAGAAAATGACATACAGTTTTACAGAACAGTCAAGCTTTATTCGATTCAGCCACAGACACTGTATTCTTATAGACGGTTTAGTCGCCGAAAACAGAGTCCCCCCGGAAACTTATAGCGCCACCTGGCGTTGATATGGGTGATCGGAAATTCGCGTTCCTATTTTTCTGCACTTGAACGCTATTTTTATCCTGTGCCACCTATAAAAAGGACCGGAAGTTCTTTTCTACTATGAAAGACTTTACCCCACTTGGTTGCGGGGAAAACCATTTCCGGAGAATTAAAAAAAAATATTGGAAGAGTACGACGTTTCTTCTTATGAAGTTGAAGAAACAGTTAAATAGTTTTTACTGAAATCACAAATGATTTGATACTATTTACCCGGCTCTAATTTACTATACACAAAGAGCCAAAAATGCTCTGCCCCACTATTGCCGCCAGATGTCGCCACTTACCGGAACTGACACTTTTTTATATAGGTAAAGAGAAGACTGAATCGTCTATAAGAATACAGTGTCTCTGATTCGGCTTCAAAATTTCATAGAGAATGTAGAAAAGCAATGCAACTTTGGAACAGTTATAAAATATAAGCCTGTCAGCTGTAGTTTTCATTAAAAATAAAGATAATTGTTCATATTCACAAGTTGTTATGGTCAGCATCTCTGGGATAATTGGTTGGCATTTGGCTCTACTGGGATAGAATCTATTCCAGTAGAGCCAAATGCCAACCAGTTGTAAATATCCCAGCATATGCAGGTATACCATTAGTAGTTTTACTTTGGGACCCGTACTGTTGTATTCTTCTTTGAGGGTTGGGGGTGACCTTATGTGATCTATCTTTTAAAAAACCAGTGGAATAGCAGAAAACAAGCGACAATCAGAATAAAAATCAGTTTGCTTTTTAAAAAAAAGGAGATGGAAATGCAGTGCTAAAACAAAAGGGCCACTCTATCCTTTTCGTATTTAAAGCCTAATAGGGCCTACATGTATATTTGTTCTATTTGGGGCGATGTCACGTCTCTTTTCATGCATCGGTAGTCAGTAAAAGAAACTGATCAGTAAAAAATTTACTGAACTTTCGGGGGCTATGCAGATTTAAAAAATTACACTTATTCAACTGTAGATTAGTACGTTAGGTCCCACTTACCAAAAATGACGGTAGATTTCTGTAACGAGCGACCACATTTCTTACCCACTTCACGTATGATTAATCATCGTAAATATTTCTATTTCAGTCTTTTGTAAAAAATAAATTTTATCTTTACCATAAAATTTTTGGAGATAAATTTTGAAAAACCTACTGGCACACACAGGATTTGTTCCTACGTGTATACATGACCTCCAAAACAGTGTTCATACCGACTGCTCTAAGCAGTGATTGGAAGCTGAGGTCATACCAATGTAGGCCTACAGCCTACAGTGTCTTGAGAGCGTGAATGTTGTACACAATTTTTGTGCCATTTTTAGTGGTGACGTTTTCCAACGTATCTAATTGGCACACCTCAAGCCAAAAAAAAAAGAGGAAATTTAGCCATCCATCCCAACCCATCACAATGATCACCAGAGCACTGGCCTACCCATTAAATTTACTGTTCTTCTAATCTCTACAGGGGAGCACTTAGATTGGTTGTATGGGCTGCACTGGCTAAATATCCCTGCCAAACCAAAACTATAGACAATTTACAATGAACATGGCAGCATCTACTGCTGCTTCGACTCCATCTGAAAAGTGCGCTCCATTAAACCTACATGGATCTTATGTCACTAAATGATGCTCAATTCTAAAAAGTAGACTAAGTAACTCTGTGTTGAAATTGGCTGTAGGTTTGATGCGCTGAATCAAACTGGTCACTCGATATGGAAGTCCTCCCGAAAGTGATGAATGATGAAGCAAAGCAAAATGATGGATTTCAGTAAATTTACTGAAAATTTCCATCCCTGGGTAGTCTTAGTCATAGTGGTTAGGCTAGGCAGCTGGACTCATAACGGAAGTTTGTGGATTCTAACCTCGCCTCGGGCCGGACATGTCCTTAGGCAGGAAAGGCATTTTACAAACATTTTTCTTATTTTACCCAGTTGTGAATCAGTACCCAGCTCAAGACATTCAAGATCTCCTTCCCTAGATCTAGATCTAATCTAGATCTAGTTTAGATTTAGATTTCTACTGATTACTACTTATGAAAACATAAAACCAACCTTACAATACAGCTGTGCTTTGTTGATAACAATTGCGAGTGAGTCAAAACAGCCTACTAAAATCTATAACAGATAAGCAGGTAATGACAAAGCCAAGTTTTTAGCCAAGCTTTGATCGTTGTGTCACATGATGGTCACGAGGTATGGCTATATTTACGTCAACGTAATACCAGTAATAGGCCGAATTCATAAGTTACACAAGTTTCACCGTTAAAATATTTCCTTCTTTGTCGGAATGACGGAATCCGTCGTTTTCTTTGTGTTTGTTATTTGCTTTGTCCAATTTGTGTGGTCTTTTATATTTAAACAAAAAAGTTCGACACGTCTCCACGCCATCAAGGATGATCTTGGTACAATCAATGGCACAATTTCGGCCTATCGACTTGAGCGATCAGAGCCTACAGGGGAAGGGGGCGGGGGGGGGGGGGGTGTAAATAAGAGAGAGAGGGAGAGGGAAGGAAATGGATATATATATACAGTCGAACCTGTCTAAGACGGAATCGAAAGGGAGTCAAATAAAGTTTCCGTCTTCCGAAGGTTCCGTCTTGG
>JAUKPP010121314.1:0-11660 GCA_032273245.1 Phyllaplysia taylori
TTTATATAAAAATATAAAAAAACAGAGAGAGAGAGAGAGAGAGAGAGAGAGAGAGAGAGAGAGAGAGAGAGAGAGAGAGAGAGAAGGGGAAAAGGGGAAAAGGGGAGAAAACTGCTTGATAGTTAAGCATTACATTCTTGGCATTTTTTCTTCAGCAAATATGAATGTAAATGTCAACGCACACAATGTTACCGAGTTCGCCGTGTGTCTATAATATAACTCAGAGCTGAAAAATGCTTCAGATGAATACAGAAATAAATAAGAAATTACTTCAGAACACCCAATTTGAATGTAAAGGGCTTTTTCTCCACTTTTGGGGCTGCGATTTACGACTCATTAGGATAGGTCGTAAAGCTAGAAGTAGTAAGGTGTGGGTTATTTATAGAGGCGCCAGCCTCAGCTGTTTTAGCGTAAGCGTAAAGCTAACAGTAAATGTCGTATAAGTAACAAAGTTTCTCCGTGCCTGTAGGGAATCTCCTTCAACCTTGATCTATTTTCAAAACGTGCTTACATATCCTTGTTTACCCATGATACATGATATGTGCTTGGTATTGCTTCCTCTGGCTCTCAATTTCTTCAAACTCATCGGATGCCAAACGCCTATGCCTTGTTCTTTTTCTGAAGAAAGAGAAAACAAACACAAAAATAGTAGCAGAAACATAGACACACAATCCTGATCCTCATAGGGGACACAGCATTTTTCACAATTTTGAAATATTTGGTACGGTACTGGTTATACATCTCTTGTAACACTTTTACGCTATTTTCGAAGCAGGCTTCTTCGACCCGGTCTGACAGGCTTCTTCGACCCGGTCTGACAGGGTCAACCTGGTCTGAGAGGGATACAACACCCCAGTATAGAGACAAATTTGATTGTCTAACATGGGCATCGAACTAAAGTCCTCTGCGTGATAGCAACAATACGGAAACATTTTCACGAGCAAGTGTCGTTGTCTGGTCTGGTACCTGTATTACGTCCATGCGACACTGTAAGGTCATTTAAGAGACTGGCTACTGTCAGGGCAACCCCAGGCCGAGGTGGATAAAAACAGCAGAAAAACGCAGATCGCCCGCACGTGGAATTGAACTCGGCTTTTCCCCAAGAAAGGCGAAGAGCCTTACCATTGCACATCAGGCGCTGGTGCAGAGAGAGGGAAATGCTCATTAAGCATGGGGATCGAACCCTTATCCTCTGTGTGACAGGAACAATAATACGATAATACTTTCACTGCAAGTTATTACTTCTCCACAGCCAAGTGCCCTTGTGCTCCCAATCTATAGGGCAAACATTGTAATTCTATAGGGTGAGCAAAAAACAAAAAACCCCAAAACCCAAAAAAACCCACACAAAAAACAACAACTAACCAAACAAACAAAGAAAAAAAGAAAAAGGAACAATGCACAATTTGGTTCCCACTTTTCTCTCCATATTTCGCAAAATAGTCCATGGATTTTTAAGTGCTTCAAATATTGTAAGTTTCACTTCACTGTGTTTGATGCTCAGAAAAATGGGCGGGGGAGGGGAGGGGGGATTCGGGTTATCTTATCTCTGTCTTTCAACTGTTAAGCGCTTCTGGGTGTTTCTTTGTGTTGTGTTTTTGTTTTCAACGAACCTTAGGGATTATGAATTTTATGATTACGACAAGAACAAATGAATGTATAGTAATAGGTGAGCAACGAAACTGTTTACCCAAAGAAGTTACGATACCTTTCATGTGCATGCTCCAAAATTAACCAAAATTGAACAGAATATAGCTCAACCTTCCGCGTTTTGATTGCCATTAGCATGAAGAATATTAAGACCTGACAACTACGGCTGTTAGGAAAGACCGTTATACAGTCGAGAAACCAGTTTTGCAGTACTTACGTACAGAAAGGGAAGATGTCAGTGGCGAACCCCACTTTAGTTTTCAAAGAGTTTGAATTTGACGGCTGTTATTGCTATGAAAAAAAGACCCGTACAAAATAATCATACCGTAAGAGGGTGCCAGATTTTTTAGACTGTTGAAGACAAAATAAAGCGCTTCAAGAAGAGCGCGAAGTT
Organism: Phyllaplysia taylori; assembly: GCA_032273245.1. Lineage (NCBI taxonomy): Eukaryota > Metazoa > Mollusca > Gastropoda > Aplysiida > Aplysiidae > Phyllaplysia > Phyllaplysia taylori. The sequence goes on from JAUKPP010121314.1 coordinate 2,045, forward strand.
TGAAAGTGTTTTGTGATAAGAACTTTGCAACTTGTTAGTACTTCACGGAAAAGAAGTTCCCAAGAAGTAGATATATATCGTTGGAACATTGAGTTAGATCAAGGTATCCCTGAGAATGACTAAGAATTTAGGTGAATTTCAATTCAAGTTAAAACTGTACCTAGTTTGTTTTCACTTACCATTTGGCCGCACTAAATGCGAAGACAAGCTCGGAGATCAGTTCGTTGAGAGAATCATCAGCGTGCTATCACGTCAATAGGCTTCGCATAGTCCCTAACTTAATTGCTTGAACGTTCTTTTGTGAAGCATCCTCATGGATCAGATGATTGGAATGAATCCTGGATGGCTTGAAGTGTTCAACACCTCTACAACAACTCATTTAGGGACACATACTCCAATACTGTATCAGAACGAGATAACCAATTTCCGTACTTGTCACAGAAAGTACGTCAACATAGGTAGATGGTATATGGGGCATGTCTCGCCGTAACTTCATAAAAAAATATTAATATTTTAGGGAAACTTTGCCACAACCAATGCGGGTCATGTTGGCTTGTTGGCGTGAAACTTTAATGCAGTGTCTTGAATTTTACAGATTAATTTGTGACAATTAATTTCTTTGGGTAAACAATTCCGTCGGTCACCATGTACAAGGGAAGCAACAGGATAATGCACAAATTGTTAAACAAATAATAACGCAGTTACTTCCCATACACACACTATCATTGCGCTTATGGCTTGTGGAGTTCATAGTTGGAGAAGTTTCCTGGACTGCTCAGTTTGCCCGTACACTCACATCTTTAGTTTGCCCGTACACTCACATCTTTAGTTTGCAGGCCGTGTTCCAAGTTCCACTGTTGATGCTGTGTTTTAGGGTAGTTCTTCAAGAGGTCCAAACCTGGTGAAAATGATTTGGTATAGATAGAGATTTAAAGACATGACCGAAAGGCCTGAAGGAAATTGTCTATAAAAAAAAATTAAAAAAATAATCCTTGATCGTTAGTCGGGATCTATCGTTATCATATTTTCTTGATTTTTAATAACAACGAAATTCAGAAAAGCATTGACTTGACTTAATGACAATTTATAGAGCAAACTACCACCATGCTAAGGGTTTACCCACAGCATAACCGGTTTGATCAATACTTATACAGCGCCTATGATCGGTCGAAAGCAGGATGCGCTTTCAATCACTATCACCTCGGCAGACAAAAGCCATTTAGAAACATTCTGAACTTCCTGGGAAGCAAGCAATGCAAGCTGCCATTGTTATAAGTTCTCACATCCTAAACGTAGGCCTACTGACGAGATCCGTCGATGTTTATAGCATGGTACCTATTGAATTTGAAACCTGGGTGAAGTGAGGGAATTGCATGTAAAGTGCCTTTCCCAAGGACACAACGCCGGGCCCGATCTGGATTCGAACCCACAACCTCATCATTACGAGTCCGGCAGCCTAACAACCCAACTACCGGCGCTAAATGACCGACCACTTCACAAAATAGAGATCTGAATTGCCTATACACTGGGAAGAGCGCGTTCGCTTACCGATTCAATTCTTCGATACTATCTTCTTGGTTTGGTTTGGTTACCAGCTTTACGTCCCTTGAAACACTGTAGTAAGGTCATTTAAGAGACGGGCTACTTCAACCCTACCAGCCAGGGCCAACCCGGGGTGAGAGGCATGAATCCCAGCAGAAAGACCAAGATGCTCTTCCGCATGATGGGCTAAGAGCCTAGCCATTGCACCACAGGCGCCGGTTCTATTTGCTTCTTTGGCTACCAGTTTTACGTCCCCTGCAACACTGTAAGGTCATGTAAGAGACGGGCTACTTCAACCCTACCTGTCGGGGCCAACCCGGACTGAGAGGGAAAAATCCCAGCAGAAAAACCCCCAAATCGTCCGCCATCGGGGATCGATCTAGGGTCCTTCCGCATGCAAGGCGAAGAGCCTAACCATTACACAACAGCACCGGTGTTCTATCTGCTTAATCGCGTGTCTGCTTGTTGGGGCTTGATATCTCTGGTTTGACGGAACTTTGTACACTAAGATCCTTTCAGAGGCAGAGAAGGGTTGTTATTTCTTAGGACAGTTGTACATCTTACAAATTAATAGGCCCCACTAGAGCGCTAGTGAGCACTCCTCTAACTATTTTGCTTATCCTTGTATGCTTGCTTTTTTGTACCTTTGGCAGTATGCATCAAGCTAGACGTGCGACCTTACGACTCCGTAGAACGCTATACCTAGATGTAAAATATAAATCGGATGCACGATACACTTATACGTCTACAACGTGCGTAAATTAGCTTACACCTGGTGTAACTGGCTCAAAAACGTACGCCAGTGGGGGAGTGTTGCCGTCGAGACTTACGCCGTGCGTAGCCAGCCGCCAACTTTCATGCATGCCAAATTCGTTTAAAATACATTTAGGTGTAGTAGCTACGACCTTCTAGCCCCGTATGAGCAACTAAGTGTACGTGTGTTTAAGGCATGCGGCCATCGGAGTATAACTCCTTCGACTCATTTGATGCCAAATGCTACGGCCACCCATGCTGATAAGATCAGCTATTATTGTAACACCTCACTTAGAGAATTGTAACAGAATTAATAGGCTCCACCAGAGCACCCACTAACCACTTGTCTACCTATAATGTTAGAAAATTGGGATAGAATCAATAGGCACCACCAAAGCACCCACAAAAAACTCGTCTACTTATATAATTATACATTTGTAATGTTGGAAAATTGTGATAGAATTAAAAAGGCTCCACCAGAACTACCACAAAGAAGTTGTCTACCTATAATGTTAGGAAGTTGTAAAAGAATCAGTAGGCTCCACCAGAGCGCCCACAAAGAACTCGTCTACCTATACATTTCTAATGTTAGAAAATTGTAATAGAATTAATAGGCTCCACCAGAGCGCCCACACAGAGCTCGTTTATCTACACATTTGTAATGTTAGAAAATTATAATAGATTTAATAGGCTCCACATGAGCGCCTACAAACCACTCGTCTACCTCTAATATTAGAAAGTTGTAAAAGAACCAGCAGGCTCCACCAGAGCGCCCACAAAAAACTCGTCTACCTATAATGTTAGAAAGTTGTAAAAGAATCAGTAGTGCCCACAAAGAACTTGCCTACCTATACATTTGTAATGTTAGAAAATTGTAATAGAATTAATAGGCCCCACCAGAGCGCTTACTAACCACTCGTCTACCTATGTTTGCTTACCCTTGTGTGCTTGCACTGTCATTTTCAGGAGATTTCTGGATGTCCAACTCAGTATGTGAACCCTGCATGTTTCCTCCCGTCTGTATATTATTTAGATTCGTCGCTTCTCCAGTGGGTTCGATCCAAAGACGTGCGTGTATGTGTGTGTGTGTGTGTGTGTGTGTGTGTGTGAGTGTGTGTGTGCGTGTGTGTGTGTGTGTATGTTTGTGTGTGTGTTAGTTTGTGTGTGTTGTGTGTGTGTGTGTGTGTGTGTGTGTGTGTGTGTGTGTGTGTGTATGGATGTTGTTGTTGTTGCAGTCTTGGCATTCTCTGAGGAGAAAGAAAAAATCCCAAAGCAAGACAGCAACAAAAAAGAGATAACATTTTGATCCTTATCCGGGACGTTGTTTGCTTGTTTAGCTGAGACTTTACGACACTATCGGCCCTGAAAGGTCAGAATTGCCAAGAACTGAAAGAGAACAACAGCAAGACAAAGAAAGAAGTAGAAGAAGCAAAATTACCAGAGCGGCCGCGAACCAACAATGAAACAGGTTCACGAGGGCAAATTAAGTATAAACACAATATAAGTTGTCTTATTCTCAAAATATGCAATTATAAGCTTATATCAGAGCGACCGCCAACCACTTACGAAATAATATGCTCAATAAAGCAAATTGGTTATAAAAAAAATATTAAGTTCCCCCTATTCTTACAATGAACAAAATTAATGGCCAATACTACCACTAACATTAAACAACAGAATTTGTCGAGGAGCTACAAAAGCAGCAAACGATTACGACCAGTGTCTGTGGTATAATGGTTCGTCTCTTCGCCTCTCATGTAGTAGACCCGAGTTCAATTCCCAAGTGGGAGGCGGGTATCTGCTCTATTCCCTTTCAGCCTGGACAGGCAGGGTCGAAGGATCCTGTTCCTTTAATCATCTTGTAGTGTTACAAAGGACGTAAAAAACCCAACCCAAGAAGTAAACAACCAAAACCCAAACCAAATCAACTAGGGCATTAGAACGATAATAAAAAAGAAAAACAACAAAAGATAGCAGCATGAAACGACAGATAAAAAATAATGTTAACTAAAGTAAAAGCAGCAAAGAGTGACAGTTAGTAAACTAGAGGGAAAAAAACACACATGCTAAAGAGTGATGAAAAAAGACAGCCAAAAGTTCCGAGGTACGGGGAAAAGAGAAAAAACGAGATAGCAACAACATAAACTACAGCACCAGCAACAAAAGGACAATAACGACCACGGAAACGAAAACTACCGTAAGAACGATAACAACGGCAATAACATCAACGACAGCAACGACAATAAATACTGCAACAGCAACAGCATCAGCAACAGAAACAGCAACAGCAACAACAAACGGCAACAGCAACGACAATAACAATAGCGAAAACAACAGCAACAAAAATGGTAAGATTAACGAGAACAACGACAACAATGTCAACAGCAACAACAACAACAACGGCAACAAGAGGAACAAAATCAAGAAGTGCGACAACAACCACAGCGACAATAACAACGATAACGCTGACAATGGCAACAACAACAACGACAACAACAGCCGCAAACACAGTAACAACTACCGCAAAAACAAAAGCAACAACAGCAACAGTATAAACAACAATAACGATAACAACAACAAATACTACAACAACAACAACAACAGCAATGACAACAGCAACAACAACAACAACGACAACAATAACGACAACAACAACGACAACGACAGCAACAACGACAACGACAACAACAACGACAACAACAACGACAACAACAACGACAACGACAGCAACAACAACAACGACAACAAACAAAATGGTAGGGGATCAGACTATGGGTTGGATTTTAGAAGTAGAGAATTTGCAGTCACGTGTAAGGATAACCAGTATGATTGAGGGTATAGGTTAGGGATGGGCTCCCATAGTGGTCGACCGGTTGGAGACTCATGTGGGTTGGGTTAAGGTTAGAAGTAAGGTCACAGGGCTGAGGTTGGTTGATGGGAGTCAAGTTAGGGTAGGGTCATGAAGTAGGAGTCTGAACTAGACCAAGCCGACCCCAGGGTTCCTCTTGCATTGGTACACGAATGGAGTCCTTCCATGCAAAACAGTATTTCAGAGAGATGCCTGTACGTGCTGCATAATGCAGTCATTATTATCAGTATTACAATACTCTTTTTGCTCTAAAACCACCATACTTTGAGCATTTGGCGGGCAAAAACGTTTTATTAAATAATAATAGCGACACCTTCAAACTGCATACTTTCAGGATACTAGTTTTTTAAAATGTTATTTTCCTGGGTTTTAAAAAAAAATAAATATTGTTTTGTTCAGGTTATACTACACCATCCACACTGTAGTATCATTTCAACGCCGAGAATTTATACATATAGACAGTAGTGTCATTACAGCGCCAAGGAATAATACCATAGGATAAAAGAATCAGTATCAGTTAGGCGCTGAAGGAGCTGACAATCCACTCGGATAATGGTCATAGAAAACATCCCTGCATGACATCTCCGAACTTTTTTACGTTCATTTTTACTCAAATATCTTGTGAGATTCGACCTAAACTTAGAGTAGGAGACCAAGTGGGCTCCACTTTTTTTTATATTGGCGCGGACACTTAGTACGATGAATGGAACTCATCTTTTAAGGAGTAAGATGGTATTAATCGAATATTTCTTTATTCTGTCAAATAAATATGAAGAAGTTGGACCTTGAAAATGAAAATGGAGTTATGAAAGTCGGAATCTCACGAATAGAATTATCGTCTATGAGATTAAGCCTTGTATTATTTCCACCAAAATGTTAAAAAAACTTGATGATACACACTACCGTATTGAATACTATTTACAACCGTATTCATTTTGTACGTGTGTGTTTGTTCGCTTGTATGTGTTTGTGTACAAGCGGTTGAGACCGGTGAATAAGATAGTATGGACGGCTTTTGCAGTGTTTAAAATACATAATGTATATTAATATATGAATTAAACCCAGTGCCGATGGAAAAATGACTGGACAACAAACGATGATGTCATATTCTTATCTTATCTTATCTTATCTTATCTTATCTATGTGCAAAACACAAATAGGAGCGATGGCGACAGAAAAACACACTAACTTTGCAAAAGCCGACGTTAAGTCTTTACAGTACGCGGAATCATAGAGGGTCATCTAGTTTCAGATGTACGTGTGCTGTAGTCATTGAATTTTATTGTTGAGCTTTCTGTCGTCCCTGCTACTCTCTTTCTCTCTCTCTCTCTCTCTTTCTCTCTCTCTCTCTCTCTCTCAGTCTGAACATTTTGGAATCTTCGCCACTTGCAACATTGTCAGGTCAGACGTAGATACTTTCTTGTCACGTTATCACCGACACCTATATGGGGTTACTTACATCCCAGCAGAAAGGTCAAATGAAATAAATACAGTTAAATTATCCCCGCGTAGAACATAAACACCGGTCTTTTCAATGAAACGCAAAGAACCTCACTATCTTACAACAGATTACAGAAGAAAACAACCTTCGAAACAATGTGCAAGAACTGCAAACTTGATCATTGCTGGAATAAAATAAATAATATGCTTGATTTATTACGGTAAATATTATGATCCTCTTTTTAAAAAATTCTTGCACTACTAACTAAAACAGCCAAATTAATGTTTGACACTTTTTATGAAGTAACTAAGTAGGATAACCATCTACCAGGCCCTTTCACAATAATCCTTATCAGTATTGAGCGGTTGCATTTGATTATGGCTTGGTTTGGTTTTTATGCTCTTTGTATCCCTGGTAATATCCAGTAGGCGGGCTACTGTGACATTGCTAGTCAGGGTTAACCCGGGCTTAGAGTTTGGTTTGGTTACCAGTTTTACGTTCCCTGCAACACTGTAAGGTCATTTAAGAGACGGGCTACTTCGACCCTGCCTATCAGGGCCAACCCGGGCTGAGAGGTAAAAAATTTCAGCAGGAAAAAACCCAGATCGTCCGCGAGCGGGGATCGAACCAGAGTCTTCCGCATACAAGGCAAAGAGCCTAACCATTACACCACAGCGCCGGTGGGCTTAGAGTGATACGACGCACTAGCACTTTCTTCATTGTGGGCATAGAACTCAAGTCCTCGTTACATGCGAAGAGCCTTACCACTACACCACAGACACCGGTACATGCAAGTGTGAGACACCACGATGAAAACATTGCAATTACGTGATATCATGTTGAAGTGTGTTTTGTCATAATGTAGTTTTCTTATAATAATAGATTGCATTTATATAGCACATGTCCCCGTTCGAAAGCAAGCTCTATGCGTTTTACAATCATTATTACCCCCAGCTGACCAAGACATTCAGAAACCTTATCAACTTCCTGGAAAGCATGCATTCATTACATAATATTTAGTTTGAAATGTGTTTTGTGATATTGCAGTTTTTTTATAATTTTTTTTAGCATGATGATTGTTTGCGCTTTGACATTATATCTGAGAACTGATAAAATAGGCTATAGGAATCACTATACTGTCAAGCTTGGGTTATCATTGTGTTAATTTGTTGTATATCATCCTTTGTTAAGTTTTATGAATAGCCCCTTTGGTGTCAGGACTCTCTGAGAATGATATGGGCGCGCGTTCATGCGGGTGTGTGTATATATGTGTGTGTGTATGTGTGTGTGTGTGTGTGTGTGTGTGTATGTGTAGGTGTGTGCATGCATGTGTGTGTGTGTTCGTGCGCGTGTTTGTGTGTTTCTGAGTCAAGGAGAAAAAGCAGGAAGGGGTAGAGGGGGTAGATCTTGGACGGGAATGTGCGGGGCGGGGAAGGGGGGGGGGGGGGCGGGCAAGAATATAAAAGGGAAAACTGTCATTTTTCCGGCAAGCTATTATTTGCTTAAATGTTTTTTTCAGCCTTGGTTTTGTTTCCCTTTGACGGGAATGCCTATGATAATGGATCATTGCCAAAACATATTTTGTCTTTCAACACCGTCACAATAGATTCGTCTCAAAACATGTGGATTTTGGTGTGGGTTTGGTTTTTGGTCTTACGCCTCCTTGCAACACTAAACTAATTTCATAGAGTGACTACTTTGATGATTCCTGTCAGGGCCAACGTCGCTTGAAAGGGACATAACTTCCAGAGAGACAGAGATGCTTGTCCAACTTGGGGGTCGAACACCCGGCCTCTGCATAATAAAAGAAGAGTGCAACAAAGACACCGCGGTACAGAAGCCGGTTGCCTGACGATCATTTACGTGAAAACACCTACTCTATAATGTTAGAAAATTGTAATAGAATCAATAGGCTCCACCAGAGAACCCACAAAGAACTTGTCTACCAAAACATTTGTATGGACAAGAATACCTAAAAACCAATTGTGACTACTGCCAAGGATTTGAAATCTAAAAAAACCCGCAGACCAAAACTACGCACCTTTATCTAGAAATGGAGAGACATTGGAAAAGTTATGATTTAAACCCATCACCCACAACCCTAACTAAAGATAACAAGAACTATAGATGATAATACTAGGGTGCGGGAGAAGTTCAGAGCAGCATACAAAGTTGGCGCCTCTATAAATAAATATCTTCTCATTGAAGTGCGGGAGGAGGGTAGAGGAATGGATTTTATCAGGCGAACCTCCAGTTACAACCTCCGACTTAAAATTCAAACATTTAGCTAGAATTTTCTACTTTTAGGTACAGGCTGATTCTTTGCCTGTCCAATGTCACATCACCACACAATGACAGATCATTAAGTCCACTTCGTCCATTATATTTTATCACGCACGTCCATTGGAAAGCCTCAGTGTTCTATCAAGCGCCAGCCGTCAGGAACAGTGTTTGGCAATCCAGGATATTGGGCGCAAAGACAGAAATGAGCTCAGCTTATCTCAAGCAATGTTGCCGTTCTTCAACGACACATTGCAGGGAAATGGTTAGACTGAGCGGCATCTTGTCTTGTCATTTTTTTTGTCATTGTTTGGTCTTTTTTAAGTATATTTTCTCCATGCTTCGAATCTAGATGAGCTCAGCTTATCTCAAGCAATGTTGTCATTCTTCAACGACACACTGCAGGGAAATGGTTAGACTGAAGCACATCTCTTAGGTTTTGTGGACTTCTTGGTAACTTTGGATTTTTTTTCTCTGTTGGGAATCAAGATGAGCTCAGCTTATCTCAAACAATGTTGTCATTCTTCAACGACATACTGCAGGGAAATGGTTAGACTGAGCAACATCTCTTAGATTTTGTGGACTTGGTTACTTTGGAGTTTTTCCTCTGTCCTTGAAATCAAGATGAGCTCAGCTTATCTCAAGCAATGTTGCCATTCTTCAACGACACACTGCAGGGAAATGGTTAGACTGAAGCACATCTCTTAGGTTTTGTGGACTTCTTGGTAACT
>JAUKPP010121425.1:1944-15310 GCA_032273245.1 Phyllaplysia taylori
TCAGTTTTAAAAAATTTTAACCCCCCCCCCCCCCCCCCCCCCAATCCATTATCTGCAATTAGGGCATGTATTCCTAAGTTCATGGACAATGGAAACGATCAAAGAGAGAAAATACTTCAAGAAACACACAAGAGAAAAAAAAGATTATGAAGACATAGAGTGGTGGCAACCATAGCTCCATTGAGTGGGCTGCACTAAAATTAGACAAAAGGTCGTTTAAAATTAGGAAATATATTCTACATGCAAGTCTACCCAGTATGGAACAAAATAGTAGAAAAAGCTGAGGGGGAAAAAGTTGCACTTTCATTAATATTGTTTTCTTTAAAGTCTTGTAAAAGAATATAAACAAGCTACAGTATGAGCATGTAGTAATACTTCATTCATATTGTGTAACACAAATATGTGTTACTATTAATAACCTAAGCAAGATTAACAGATATGACCTCATAGGCCATTTATAAATCACAGTGGCAAATCAAAACACAATGTACACCACATGTTCCATAGTATGGTATTACTCAAGTATGCTTTACTTTACTTTGCTGATCCCCGACTGCTGGACATTCGTCCTTTTTCAGCAGCCAATATCACTCAAACATAGATGAATGTACCGCAGCAAATAAGCTTTTTCAGAAAAGACCAGGCTTTGTTAATCACTATAGTATTTCATGTCACAGAATAGGTTCAAGTTGACCTAATCTGGCCAAATATTCTTTAAAATTCCTAAATGACACACACAAAAACAACACCCAACAATTGTTCAGAACAGAGTTTGCCTAAGCATTCCAATTTCTCAAAAAATCTTCACTCTATGTGGTATACTTAATATTCTAGTGCTTCATTAGATTTATATTCATAAAGGCTAAAACAGCCCAAGAAGCTGGCACCTCTATGAATTAATATTTTCTTACTAACTTATCATAAAAAAACCCCCAACAAAACAAAACCAATGGCCAGGAAGATAACATAAAAATGATAGAATATTTCAGTAACCAAAAGTCTATAAATTATAGGAGTACAAACTCACATAGCTTTTTACATACAACTATTCTGAGTATCAATGGGTTATAAATAACATGACTATTTACTATCACAGGCATGTTCACATTATTGCAGGGTGATTGTGTTAAGGGGGTGCCACTAAAAAGTGACTTATTGACTTAGAATGTTTTCTTCCCGCAGCACATTATCTGGGGGGGGGGGGGGGATTTTATTCAAGTCAGTTGTGCAATGTTGTTGAAACTTTGGAGGCCTTCAAGTGTTATTAAATTATATCATTAAAAATAATTTCTTCTGTGTGTGTGTGTGTGTGTGTGTGTGTGTGAGTGAGTGTGCGTGTGTGTGTATGTGTGTGAGAGAGAGTGTGTGCATGTGTGTGTGTGTGTGTGTTTGTGTGTACAGAAGTGAGTGTGTGAGAGAAAAAATGTATATGTATTTGAGTGTCCATTGTAAAGGCACCTTGGCACTTGAAAATTTTCAGGACAATGCGTTTACTAAATGAAATAATGCCTTCTCCACACAAACCAACAATCTCTCCTCCCTATGCATTGGCAAAAAAAAAGAGAAGAAAATAGCAAAGGCTAATTCGAAAACAGTATAGGGTGACCAAGAGGATCAAATGAGACTGCTAAAGAATTTCACTCATCCCAGACTAGAAAGGGATTAAGTCAGTAGCCTCATTGTACTTCTCTAAACACGTATGTCTGTTTCAGGACATTGTACACAGGAGACTAATAGCGGACTCTCTAAACCTCTTACTTATCGCAATATACATGCAATATACATGTATGTGCTTCATCTGGTCAAAATTAAGGATCACATCTGTTTGTCAACGGCTCATAGTACTAGAATTCTGACTACTTTTTTCTACCTTCATGTCTGAAGGAATCGAGTAACAAGAAAGCTATACATCCTACAAACAACTAAAGAAAGGTTAAAGGAACTATGTGCAATGCAAGTTGGTTTAGGGTATTTGATTATGAATATCGTAACTTAATGCTTGTGTGGGATATCTACAGTTTTTGTACAGGTGAGAAGGGAACTACCTGTCGAGGCATGCACTTCAATCAAGTATCATTGTCAAGGTCAAGGTTGAATGACATCCGTTGTCTCTGATCAACTAAATATAATGTACAATAATTATATCCATGGTCTTTGGGGTAAAAATACTTCATACAGCAAAAGTACTACATGTATTACAATAAAATAATAGTGACAATAATTATAATAATAATAATTTAAAAAATAATAAAAACCAATAGCATCAATAATAACAGTGATGATGAAAAAACTCTACTTCTACTACTACTAATTCGCCATCATCACCATAATAATGATATAAAGTAAATTAATTACAACAATCAATAATAAATAATCATAACAATTCAAGATGTGAAATGTTCAATATGAGCATAAATATAAGGGTAATACTTTCCATATAATACAAAATAATATGTGAGCAGAGAACTTCTCCACCTTTATGCCAAATACATCACAACTGAGTGGGTAACATGAGAGCGGACCTCTGGCATACAACAAGCAGGATGCTCCGACCCTGCTGGTCAAGCCAACCCCAGGTCGAGATGGACATTCAATCCCATCAGAGATAGATATAATTTGTGAACTGCCCCACATAAGCCTCGAACCTCTGTCATCTGAGTAATAGCTGAAGAGCCTATCCACAGCATCACAAATGCTGGTCAACAGAATCCAGGTATCTCCCCAAAATTGTGGGGCGGGGCACTATGATACAACACAACCAAGTCAAAGCACCGTTTTTTTACCTCAAGACACACAACTCCATGTTGAAATGCAAACCTGTTCACAACCACTTTCAATATTAAAAGTTCTTCCCACAAATCACTCAGCCAGGATTCTGACATTAGAGGAAGCATCTCATTATGGAAAAATATAAATCTTATATAGGTATTGCTTAGCTGATGTTCATTGTAGGTGCAGTAACTATGTATTATATCTATATAAGTAACAGGGGATCAGGATCCAGTTAGCAAAATGTTTTGTACATGCCGTGGCAGACATCATACCCATGGGTTCAGGATTCTTTCATTAACGACATAACACGCCATAGGCAAAAGTGTAAGTTTGTAAATGAAAAAAATACTGTTTTCTTAAAATAAAAATGATAAAAAATGCCAAGCTTACAGTCAGTGAAAATACTTTGGAAAAGTAAAAATGACAAATTTTACTTGAAAACTGAACTAAAGCCAGTTTGTGGAAGCTGAATATATACATGTAAGAAATCAACTTGCAAGAACATATGGGTCTTGAAATTAATTTGAAAAAGCCTTCTCAGTGGCCTACCAATTAGCACACCCATCTCTCATAAGCCTTGTCATGGGGATACTACTCCCGCTAGCCTAGGCAAAACTATGACGAAAAAAAATGGAAATTCAGCAGTTGCCTTAAGAGGCAGCAAGCGCTATGAGAACAGTGCAAAGGTCGGCACCAATGTCTGTATACTGGGACTGAGTGGGGACATTTAGCTTGTGATACACCTTATGTATACTGGGACTGAGTGGGGACATTTAGCTTGTGATACACCTTATGTATACTGGGACTGGGTGGGGATACATTTTATGTTTCATGTGTGGCACCATGTTAACTTGTAGAAAGCCACATTGTCACTAATGTGACCTTAAAGAGATAAAGAGATGTTAAACCCCCAAATAAACAAACATCAAAGAAATGCATTACGATATATAATGAATGGGTGAATACTTGGCCATGAAAATATCAACTGTATATATTATATTACAAATTCTTGAAAAGTCATAACTCAAGAGAGATTTAAGTCCTAACTCAAGAGAGATAATTACTAAATTGTTGAAGTAGTGCAATGGAGCACCAGGGCTCTCATTTTTTCCTTTGGGAAGAACAGAACCAGCTTTTGACAGCGCAAGTCAAACTTCAGCAATAGCGTTTCCCTGTTTGTGAAGAAATAACGAAAATGGTGATCAATGTTATTTAACTTAAATATATGTCTACATGTATATATCAGCTAAGCCGTAAATGAAAAAGACATTGTAAAATGATGTGTATATAATAAAGAAACAAACAAATACACCCATACCCAGACACCAAAGGAATCCTCTCAGCCCGTTGACCGTACACCTGTTTCGTCCAAAATAATGAAAATATCAACCAGCAAAACCTTGTTGTTATGTAAATTCATAAAATATTATCACTGTTGAATAGGATGAGAGCACAGCCAAAATCTATGTGACTAGACCTGTTCTATCACTTCTTTTGTTCATCGAAAAAGTTACCCATGTCGCCATTGATTTGTTAGCAAAAGTACCACAGCTGTAAAATTACTACAGTAAATAAGAAGCTTTGTCAATACAGCGTAATCAGCAGATCAATATTCTAGCTGTCATTTCATATGAATAAATAAAACTCATTAATATCATTAGCCTACTGTCTAAAACAAAAACTTTTCCACGCGACTAGAAAAATGATTGTACTGTCTTGACCCAAGAAATGTCCCCAAGGGTCAAAGGATGACGACAGTCCTGCTATGTTCATATCACAAATATCTTGGCTTTTGTTCAAGATAAATCCGTAATTTTCTCACCGACAGTCAGAGAAATGTACAAGGTTTACCATGACACCAATAACTGCATGTACGGCTAAAAATTTATAAGCGCCCGATTTCATTAAATTCATATTGATTGTAAAGGGCACAGATCCTGCTTTCGAGCGAGAGATATGGGTTATATAAACAAAGTCATTATTATTACTATTATTATCATTATTGCACTGTGACAGGTTTTTGGTTTTTTTTAAAATCCAATGGCGTCTCAAGAGAGATCTACAGCTCTTTTGTGATGTTAACAAAACTTAGCGTCGTTTGCTGTCAGAAGGGAAATTAGTGAAAAAATTATCATTAGTACAAGTTGGAGGCTGTCAAAATTGCACTTTGCCTTTTACATAATGTTCTCGAGAATTATTCACTGTGAAATATTTTAGTGTATGCAAAGGCAAAGAGTCTTGAAATTATGCAAGGTTTGCCATAGGACTGGTAGAAGTTTGTCAAATGAGACGGAATTTCAATCCACAAATTTGATCTTTCATTCTTGACCCCCTTGTATTTTCTTTTCTACTTTTGTATTCAAACATTAAAGCTCAAGGCAGTGGGGTAGACAAGGCAAACCCAAATCTTTCCTTCTGCAAATGTAAAGTTGTATATATTTTGTAATATGATCCATCTCTCTATGGTCTTCAATGCAAACAATTCATAGGTAAATATGTTTGATAAAAAAAAAAGGTGAAAGCAGCACAAAATGATAAATATTAATCTATGAAGGTTCATTTTCAGGAAATTGCAGGCAGTCATATTTTTGCCTTTCTTTTTTTCTCCAATATAAGACATTGTGAATAAAGTAACCTATTCCCTTTCACCAAACCCTGAAAGCAAAAAAAAATAAAAAAATAATGAGAATATAAAAAATGATGCAGTTTATGTAAAACCATAACATAGGAAAATACTAGAACACATCAATATGAAAAAAAACCCCATGTATAAATATCCATGAAAATATCTTCCTGGGACTAAAAGCATTCCAGACTTTTCAGCCATAATACCTCGTAAGTAGCATACGTTCTCTCAAGCTATGCAATTTGGGACCTGGGACAGGGGAAAACATACTTTGTTGTCAGAGTGTAATATATCTCGGGTAAGGAAGCCTACCTTGTAACAGAATTGTGATGTATTGGGGTAACCTTTGCACCAAATTGTGACCAAACGAAAAAACAAAGCCAAATCTCACATCAAGACTGCTTCTAACAGTAGCCAAGTTTACCATAAGATGATTACTAAAGATGATGTTTAAATTTTACAAAATGATTTGAAGCTACAGAGTGGAAGGCATTTTCATACCCTTTGAAAAAGATTGCTTAAAAAAAATAAATAAGGGGAAATAAGATTAACTGCATTCAGAGAAACAGACAGGTAAAAAAATCCTTTGAAATAGTATTTAATGACTCTGAAAAATGCCAGACTCATTAACATACTCACAATAAGAATTAAAGTAAGTCATAACAAAGGGCAATAATCAATATAGCATGGATTTCATTCATAAATAATTTAAGAAAGTATAGGATAAAAAGGATAAAGGAGAGGAAAAAGAAATGAATCTATAAAAAAGGTAAGAACAATGGGATAAAGCATCTTCAAACACATACATGTAGCAGGTTGTGAATATCATAGATTCATGTACTTACTTTTGGAAGTTATCTAGGTTATCGTATAGCAAAATATGGCATTAATAGAACAAACATATCACAATATGACTGGAGAGAAGAGTTTTCAGATACAAGGATTCACATACATCTGTTGCAATGCAATGAAATCAGGCACTTGGCAAAGTCTAGGCAGAAGGTGTTACTTCTATCATTTCTAAGTTTTCCACCGATTTCTTGACTTTGGGGGAGGTAACTAATGTCAATCTTGAACAGAAGTCGAGATTGGTTTGGTTTGGTTTGGTTTTAGTTCAACGCCCTGTGTAACACTGCAAGGTCATTTCCACCTCCAAATTCTACATTCATCTCCGATAGGATGGGAAGTCGAGATATTTGCCATTCAGGAAAGTCAAGGTTGCAATCCATCAGAAGGGAATTAAGTGAGAAATTGTCTACCACAGTTTGTTGACTTGCAAAGTTAGATCTTTTCGCTTGTAAATATTTCATAGTTTGGTTTACCCTGAAATGTGTTTTTATAGGGATATGGATAGATTTTGTGCCCCTTAAAAAATAATCTGCAGTAAATAATATTGATAACCCTGCTCCGCTCACTTTGGCAATTGCCTGATTTCATCACTGCACCATCCACATGATTTCACAGGAAACATAATGTGTACACATAATATCTCCCATTTCATAGCATCTGTGATCAGATTGATAGCAATTGATCTATCTCATATGTCAAGTCCTTCGATGCTCTGGGTGACACCAGAAAATCACACAAAACTCTCACCACTGTAATAACAGGAGGTGTTCTATAATTATATATATCACTAAAAAAAACATGTTTTATTGACTCAAGTTCTTCGCGTTTCATGAAAAAGGCACAAACGGCAATAAATTCTTTTCCCTTTGAATCTGAAACACTTTAAAGAGATACAATACTTTTCCAGCTACCAGTAAAATGGATAAATATGACTGGTATCAGTTAATTGGAAAACATTCTTCTTTAGATTTTTAACTATTTAAGGCACTAATACAATATTTTCATCTGAAAATGCAGACGTAACTCCTATTTTGATTTGAAAAAGAAATGGCAACCAGTAGCGTAACACACAGGTATGATTTCAGTAAAAACAGAACAAGGACTCAACAGTCGAGTTTAATTGGAACTGTAAAGATCAGGATATTTTGGCAAAGACGCACGCTGCCTCATGGTGCTCCTTAAGATTGAAGCCAGTCACAGAACCATAACTTGATGATGGGAGCCAGTAAAGCCAATGATCTTTGGGTGTTTTAATTTGTGTACAGAACTGAACAAGGTAGAGTTAAAGAACTAAGATTGATCTTATTTCGGACTTCACGCAAGTGTGCGGCCACGAATAGGCAAATGAAATTATTCTAATGTCGATCCCTTTAATGATTCTTAGTGCTTTTGCCTCATCAACAGGCCTCGCATCAGACAACTATTGCTCCGTAACGATTTAGACTAAATATAAACATAAGTTGTAGCTCAAGGAAATAACTTTATGAATAAGAAACAGGGAGCATAAGAAATGTATCACACCACTTCTTATTGAAATAGAAATAGGTCTATTAAAAGAACTGATGTTTTTTCATCTGTACCCTCCCCCCCCCTCCTCGGAGAGACTACTTACCATACCTGTCCCATAATCATGATATTGCTTGTATTGAAGTGAACACATATGAGGAGTATAATAATAATCTCTAAGAGCACACAATTTGAACAATGTACAAAAAATAGGCAGAATGAACAATTTTGGCATTAACAAAATTCACCCAATGAAAAATCTAGGACTACTTGCCCAGGTAACTGTCGGGGTTGGGGAATCAACGATGTTATTATAAAAAAGCATAGTACACCAAAGCCTCTGGAACTCACAAATGGTTAGTTCAGTTAGTACAAGACAGAAGAGTTTATGAAATTCAATCAAGTCAATACTCAAAACGCTCTTGTCCTCAGATCCTGAGATGCCATTTCAGAGCGACTGGACTAATGTAGGCCGATCATATTTTAAAAAAATATTTGGTTTAGAACAAACTGTGTGGTCTATAATTCATCAGATCATTTCTTACTTGAAACTGGCAAAGACACAAAACTTTCAGATCGCCAAATTTATGACAAAAAGAGTTACAGAAGACAATTTAAATGGAGCTGCTTCATGTTTCCTCCACTAGGCAGCTCCCGTAAGACGAGCTCATCCCAAAATACTCAAACATGTTCGTTAATTCTGTACCAATGTCTGACAAATAAAGTAGTGACCAAGTCATGATCATAAGTGTAACTCCGTAATCAAATAAAATGTACAAAAATATGTTTCCAATGTACACAGAGGGTTGACTTGATCTTAATGTGTTGTATTTTATCTTTACAAAAAAAATCTGCCCTGTACGAGTCATGCAATAAAACATAAGAGGTAGATTTAGACTATCTAATATTGCAGAAGTTGCTACCACACCCAAAATGTGAGGTAAAACCAATCTAAATCTACTTGTTCTGAAACACACAGTGCTTAGTTCAAAGGCCATCAAAACAAAAACACACAAACAAAAAGATAATGTAAATAAGGAATTAAAAGCATGATTTAAGAAAATCCAGACTTAAAAGAAGTTTCAATTTAAATGCCAACAAAACAAGTTTAGCCACTCACAAAAACGCATTTTGTTTGTTGAAAATCTGTCGACAACGTGAAGTCCTCTAAATTACGGAAAGATTTGAATTAGTTAGTTTATACTTAGTTGTTTATAGAGGCGTCAGCATTATTGGCTGTTTTAGCCTCAAGAAAGATTTGAATGACTACAATAGAAATAGCAGACCAGATCAGAGAGCTAGCCAACCCACCACACAATGGAAGAGACTGTGCATCAAGGTTTCTTAATTGTTTCCTTCTCACTGCAGGCTAGTAGTAGTAGGAACAGGGGAAGGAATCTGGATCAACTTCCCTTTTCATAAATGCACCATGAGTTTCAACACATGTGGGGGATACTGTTTCTGTGCACACAGGACACATTTCATCCAAATTCTATGAATGAAAAATGCAGAAGTGACATGGATAAACGTGTACAGACTTTGGTTTCATCAACTGACTGCAAGAAAGGAGAAAAGCATCTTAGTTTGAAGACTAAATAAATTCAATCCAGATCGTCATCTGTGTACCAGCAAAAACAAAATGGATTAAAAAAAACTAATGTTAAAGAAGAAATAAATTTTTTTTAAAAAGTGGCTGTGATGTTGCATTTCACTTTGGGATTTCTAGAAACAAGCAGATCTGGCCGAGACACTCCCTAACTCTGGAGGACAACACAAGACATCAAATCCATACAGCTATCACAATACAAAAATCAACTTAAATAGTAAATATACAGAATACTGTCAAACTAATAACTTGATATATAATACAACCAGTACTAAAGAACCAGTAGTCAAAAGCACTACAAACCTGAACAAATGAATAAATCAGATCACACTGTTGTGGATAAACCAAACAAAATAAAAGCAAATCAATAGGAATTCAAATAAAAATGCCAGATCTATGGTTTGCTCATCGATGAGAAAATCATGGTCATGTCAAAATACTGATACACACGATAGAAGGCTAACGGCGCGACTTCATCAACATCACTTGTAGACTTAATAATGTGAAGAAGATATAAAAGCAAAAAATGATCTTAAATACAAGGGTAGCAGCATATTAGATCTAATACTAGTGCCCACGTACAAAACATGCAGAGTTTGAATGTTTGATGTGCTGAAAGAACTAAAATAAATTAAAAGTGGGACATGAAAAGACTGTCTTGTTTCCAAACCACACAAGCATATTCGTACACAAAAAATCCTCACCTCTTTGATAGGTGGAACTATTTCACTTCAAGGTGAGCGATGATGACAATATGTGAGTACCGCTAAATATGGAACTACTGCTAGTACCAGATGACGGAATGATTTCTGAAATCTTAAGTAGGTTGTTGGAGGCAAGAATTTCTTGTCGAGACCCGCAAAAGATATTCTGGAAAGCGTAATTGGTCTTATGATTAATTTGAGCCCCACAGACCCTGTGAAAAAAGTCCCTGGCTTTTATATATTCCTTATATATTCCTTGGAACAAGAATTCTTTGGAAGATTAAAAAATTATTGTTAGTAGTACCATTATGTTAAGGCTCATCTGCTATGTTTACTTAATAATTAATCGTTGTTCTCGCGTTACTGAGGTTTCATAATACTATTGACACTGTCATAAAGTGTTTCCAGTGGTTTAAGACACCCAGTGACTTACAGAATAAAAGTCGGAGTCCAAGCAGACTACGTGCGACGGCCCATCAAACAACTGATCCCCGCACTGGTATGCAAACACAACTCTTTTAAAGAAGTGACCCTACGACCTGATGCTGAAATGGATTTGTAGTGTCTATAGTGCTGTAAAACCTAAAAAAAATAACAACCCCAAATAAAACAGTATCTCAGCATACACCTCCATTAAACAAACTTTAGTGTTGTCATTGATTGCAATATCATTCACTTCATTTACAAAAACCTTAAACGAAGAAAATGTTACGAAAAGAAGTAACAGGAAGCCCAAAACGTTTCATTTCAGCAATGAAGCCCTTTGGTATTAGTTTTATGCCCTTTGCAACATTGTAAGGTCATTTATGAAGCAGGCTACACCCGACTCTGCCAGTCAGGTCCAACCTGGGTGGATAGGGATAATACATTCTAGCAGAGATGGAGATTCTCCCCCCTCTTGTATGATAGGCAAAGAGCCGGACCATTATACCCCAGACATCTGTAAGATCTCTTTGGCTATTTGCTTTAGGCAAATGACACCAAATGGCATGATAAAAACTTGCTCTCAAACAGTACGCACACAGCAATAGCAGGCTATACCTTTACACTCAAATCACTTCAACACATGTAAAGACTACCACACTAGCAGCGTTTGACAATCTTCTCATTAAAGCCATCAAACTCAACAGGTTTGACATTCCCCGGATTTATAATAAGCAGCCACAGAGGATTCAGCAAACTACACCCCATAGATCTTGATGTATTTCAATAGTTCTGTAGAAAATTGAGATTTGTTAAAAAGCTTCAAACTTTTGATATGCTATGGAATATACTTAGGCAGAAATTGTGTCAACTACAAGACAAAAGAAAATGGTCGTCATACAAGCAGGAAGACGAGGAATATAACATGAGATCAAGATGCTGTCTTAGAATGTTTGTCTTTAGAGTTGGCTACAGGGGATTTCTTTGGGCTGTTCTTTGCCTTCCCTTGTTTCAGAGGCTTTGGCTGGTCAGATTTTGACTGTGTTGCTTGTGCTTGTAGTTGGTGGTGTTGTAGTAATTGGTGATGTGAGAAATCTTGTGCTGGGTATGGTGGCTGTTGTTGTGCTGTCTGTCCCGAGGGCACAATGCTGCTGTACAGTGGCTGTGACGCAGCTTCGTTTTGAGGTGGCGACATGTTTGGCTGGCTCTGTGGTGGCGGTGGTGGTGCTGGAGGTAGTGATGATGATGACGCTGAAGCTGCGGCGGGCGGGGGTTGTTTGGCAGATGTCTGGTGTTCCATACAGGACACAGGGTGCGTCCACGTTGTTGTTTGATTCAGGTGACTGGGGGCGGAGAGAGAAATACAACTGACTACCATTGAGTTGATGTCACCGCGGAGTGGCAGACAGATCTGCTCAACTGAAGTCCAGCTTATGTTTTTGTTGTACATATAGGAAGAGGGGCCGGGAATTGAGAAAGCAAAAAACTCAATTGAAAATCAATTCAAGCCAGTAAAACATAAACGGAGTTGACTGAACCGGGATGATCAAGGTTTAAAGAAATGATGGGAGTGGTTTAAAAGGAATTAAACATTTGATCAGAAAAATTACTACGTACCTTAGTTCAGATTGTTTGGCATTCCAAGATAATCTGAATCTCTAAAGAGGAAATTTAAAGCATTCAAAAAAGTTATTTCTGCTTTATGTTTTTTCTTGGTACGTGTGTAAAATTAAAAACTAATCCAGAATATTTTCTAAGGATCTTTTCAAGTAAAAAGCTATCTATCTCTCACAAAAAACAATGTGTCTCGACCTTTTATGACTTCCACTTTTAGTACAGCATGGAGTGTACATTCGCATCATTGAATGCTTTCCACGAATCATTAATCATTAAAAACATGTAAAAATGAACTTCTTTTGGTTGAGGTTGGTAACTTTTTCTATTGCTTGTATATCTTCACGTGTTACTATCCCACTCGAATCCTTCAGAGTCCCAACTTGTAGCATCTCTGTCGGAGAGCCACTTTCATCCTCATCTAATATAAATGTTTTGAAGCCACAATAAACATCTAATATAAATGTAACTTAACTCAAATAACAGAATGTAGCTAAAAATGTTGACCTAACATAAAAAAGACAACGCTAGAGACTCACACTAAGAAAAAACCCAAAACCCTAGTCATCACGCATTTCCACTGTAAATCTGAAGTTTGTTTATTGAATGACGACTTACTTAATGTAGTACTTCACTCCCTCAGCGGTGTACGCCTCTTCCCAACCAAAAGGCAAGGCTGAAAGAAAATGATGAACATAAAATATAAACAGGTGTATAAGCTTAGAAATAAATACTCAGTTTCAGAATACCGGTTAGAAACATGTGTTCTTGAAAAATGAACCGCCCTCTTAACACTTTGTAATCACACAGGCAGAAGGATAAAGAACCCTATTGGTCACTCGTAGCCAGCCATGACGGTGTGAGGATTCTTGGATCTTGTGCATATGCGCCAAGTGACTGGATGGGTGAATTTAGGTTGGCGCATGTATATGCGCCGAGTGATACATGCGCCGAGTGACTACAAAATTTTAAATAAATAATTTTCTTTTTAAATTCCAGACTTCAAGGTCACTTCTGAGAAAGCCTATCTATAAACATCCATCTAGCACTTATATTTGTATATTTGTAAATGGTATAAAAAGGTTTATTTACTAATTAACTTATTTCATCTATTTGAGAGCAGGTCAAAGAATACCAAAAAAGGATAATAATAATAAATAGCATTTGTATTGCGCACTTCCATTTTTCTAAAAAAATGCTCAATGCGCATCACATCATTCTTAAAATTATAAAAATCACGTGACAAAGGTGCATGAATAAAATATA
>JAUKPP010121536.1:0-11574 GCA_032273245.1 Phyllaplysia taylori
CTCTCTCTCTCTCTCTCTCTCTCTCTCTCTCTCTCTCTCTCTCTCTCTCTCTCTTGATCTATCTATCTATCTATCTATCTATCTATCTATCTATCTACATGTATCTATCTGTCTGTCTATCTCTCTTTTCTTCTACTTCCTGCTTTCTCCTTCTCTCACTCACAGTGTATTAATAGTCGCATATCACTCGAGTCAGTTTGAAGTTTGTTGCTTATAGAGGCGCCAGCATCTTTGGCTGTTTTAGTCTATTACCCGATTCGCTCACAGTCCAAAAGCTATGTGCTCACCAACACGACACATACGCACCTAAACAAACAAACAAACAAACAAACAAACATAAATCTTCACGCGACAGAGAGCACAGCACTGCCTATTTGTTGATCAAACAGACACTAAACACAGAAATGCTGACTGGACATTAAAATTTATTCAAACGAGGTTGTCTCGTTGCCTCGTACATCTGGTGCTTGGACTAATCCAAATGAACAGACTGCCTGATCTACAACACACAGGGTTGTCTTTTGTGGGCTTTAAAAAAATTTATTTTAAATTGATTTAAGGGTAGGTGTAAAGTTCGGTTGTTGTTTTTTTAGGAGTACAAGAAAGGCTAAGGTTATAACCAGACATCTGCCTACTGTTGCTCTGTAGGGTCATTTCAGCGCCAGGAGGGGGTAGATTAGGTCAATAGTAACACAAAGATATTATACAAGGAATATATCACACTAGAGCGCCCTTCGCCTCTCATGCGGAAGACCCGAATTCGGTCCCGAGCGCGGACGATCTGAGTTCTTTTTTCTGCTGGGAGTTTTTCCCTCTCAGCCCTGGTTGGCCCTGACTGCAGGATCGAAGAAGCCCGTCTCTTAAATGAGCTTACAGTGTTGCAGGGGACGTAAAACTGGTAATCAAACCAAATGCGTCCGCCAACTTACCGCTGGGAAAGAGGTGAGAGAGGACAAGGAGAAATTTCAGAAGAGAACAGAGTGAAAACAGGGCACAGAGAGAGTCGAGAGAGTAACATCCAGAGAGAGAGAGAGAGTAGAGAAAGATGATAGAGAAGAGATTAAGTGGGATCAGCGGAGTGGTGAAACAAGTGTGTCAGAAAGATAAAGAGTTGATAAAAGGGTTAGTGTAGAGTGGTACTTGATGGTCTGCACAACCCTCAGCCCCCACTGTCACCACTACTACAATTACTACAGTCATGTGAGTGGAGCATCTCTTCACTACAGGACTACATACATGTACATGACAGCAAGCATTTGATGGCTCTTTAGTTGTGAGAAGGAAAAAAACGATGCTGTCAACGGAGCAAAAAATACTTGAAGGAATTTAGGAATCGTGAACGCACGCACGCACGCACGCACGCACGCACGCACGCACGCACGCGCACGCACACACACACGCCCACAATAAAAAAGGAGAGAGACCGGGAGGGAGAGAGAGAGAGAGAGAGAGAGAGAGAGAGAGAGAGAGAGAGAGAGAGAGAGAGAGAGAGAGAGACATGTTTGCACAAAGAAAGGAAATAAAAAAGGAGTGTGGGGAGAGGTTTGCAAATTTTTGTAAGAATTTATGAGAGAAAAGGGAAAGGGGGGGGGGGGGGAGGAGCACTTACAGAAAGAAGACGGAGGGAGAGAAAGAGAGAGAGAATGACGAAAGAAAAGACGGACAATGTAGCTGCAGCACAAAGTTACCATATTGACAAGGGCATGGTGCTGCGCATAGCGTACAAGTTATTCTAGTGTCTCAAGTCTCAGCCGAAACTTGAAACTTGAATGGCCCCAAAGAGATGGGACCTCTTTAATCCTTGCGCAAACCCGGAAGACACGAAAGCAAACATCCGGTCTGTCACGTGACGCTTGTACAATCATAGACTCACAGAGCTTGAGATCAGAGACTCAAGAGGCAGGCTGTGCGAGATCAGCTATTTCAAACTCGAGTCCGAACACGAGTAATTGAACATTATTCGAGTGATTACTAAAAAACTCAAGTGATTATCCATTACTCAAATCCTAAATTTTGGCTCAATGCAGTGTCTTCCTTATTAACCCCTCACTTTTCCATCTTTCCGCTCCATATGGTAAAAGCAACTTTCGTGCAAGGAAATAATCGCGTTGTTACTCGAATTCTCGGAGCTTCTCGAATCGGACACATTACTCGAACAACCCTACTCAGAGGCCGAGTCACAATAACCCTATTCATGGAGGAAGAAAAAAAGGAGGCCGCTCTATTTCCCAAGCATGTGTCGTTTTCAGCAACAAGTGGTAATCTTGTCTTCCATTTTATAACTGTAGCACAGGGGACTGAGGCGTGGGGAAAGTGTGTCCGTGTCGCAGTCTGGCTGAGCTATCCCAGTCACAAGGTGTCTCACGAGCAAAAGCACGAGTAAGAGACGGGTAAAATGGGTTGAAATACTTCTCAGAGTTGATTTGGTTTGGTTTGGACAACAGTTTTACGTCCTTTACAACACAGTAAGGTCGTATAAGAGACGGGATAAGATACTTCGACCATGCCTGTCAGGGTCAATCAGGGCGAAAAGAGCAGAAAAAAATGCAGATGCCTTCGCAAGTTGGATCTAATTTTGGTCTTGTGCAGTACAGGCAAAGAGCCTAACAATTACACCACAGACGTCGGTTCTCAGAGTTGAGACAAACGAACATCATAGTGAAGTTTCATAAGGCATTTCACGAGACGAAATGTAAAAACGTGCACATGGTCTTTGGTTTAGTTCGGTCGTTGGCTAGGGTCATTAAAGAGATAGGCGACTTCGACTCTGCCTTTCGAGGCCAACCCAGACTGAGAGGGGCATTTTCCCAGAAGAAAAAGGGAAATACCCGATCAAATAAACTGCCCAAAGTTGACCTCAAACCCACATCCACTGCGTCGTAGGCCAAGAGCCTGACTATTACACCACGCGAAGAAAGCGTGTCAATGTCCGAAGCCGGGCTGAGCTATTCCTGTAATAATGTGTCTCGTGAACATAAGACAGGGGGGAAATGGACGAAATAGCTTGAAATTAAATTAAATACTCAAGCTTTCAGAAGTGAGGGGAGAACTGGTACTACTGCTAGTTTCACAAAGTACTTTACGGGACACGATCAGACCTTTTGCGACCAGTGTCTCTTGTATTTTTTTGTTTGGTTAGTTGTTGGAAGTAGTATTTTTGGCTTTTAGTTCTATTTGTGCTTTCTCCAAACCTTCCCCCAGCTAAACCAAATGGGAATATAAAACTACACACTGAAAAAACTTAAATTTGCACGACAAATACGGTGTGCGACTGAAGATTTTAAATAAATTCAAATCTGAGACAGTCTTGAAAATTGCTTTGTCAAAAGATTAGCTGAAGTATGGGTTGTTGGGATGACTTTAATTTCCCGAAAGCTTCCCTAGTAAACGTTTGAGCCAACGGCCGTAGACGGCTCTTATCTACGCCAAGTGAAAAAAACAACATTAAAATTAATTTTTTTTAAAGAAAAAGAAAACCAACAACCCAAAAACCAACCGAGGCCCTCGTCTCCGGCCGCGGTAGGTGGGAGTGGGCAAAGTCCGCATGCATCATTCGTTTGCAAACCTCTAAGAGTCTAACTCTTTAAGTTTTTAACTTCTCCCTACTTTCACTATGAAAGTGTCTTTCAGATCAAGTGCTTATGGATTGCGTATCTGAAAAAATCGGAAAAATTGCGCTCCTGGGTCAGAGGCTTTTGAGGATTGGGAAAAGTCCCAAGCGCGGGTTCCAACAGTGGCAGTGGGCTTAGTGTCTGAATGAAGTATACTGAGAAAATTCAACAGAGGAGGAATACGGGTACCATTATTATTAATAAAAGAAACAAAATTAATATCAACCCATGCGACGAACGGGGATTTGCACAAGTAGACTAGAAAAAAATATATTTTATATGATTACTCGGATTTCACGAATGGTAAGACCCCACAAAACTTAACGCGATATTTTTTCAACGTTTTTTTTTTCTTCGCGAAAACAAATATACATGTCACTATAAGTGGCGCATCTCACCTCTGTACGCACACTGCGGGTGGCGCACGTAACAAACGTTGAATATTGTAAGACTTGTAAGTTGTACGTTCTAAACCACACAACGGCTCTATCCCTGACAGGCGAGGACAACAGGCAGATTAGGGGCCCTTCAGGTAAGCCCATGTTTGCACAGAGATCTCCTCTCGAGTCTTCGTCGTCGTCTACGCCAAGATGCTCGTCTATTTACTCTTCTTTTCTTTCATACTATTTACTCTTCTCGTCTTTCATACATGTGTGATATTAATATAATCGTTAGCAGAGTTCCCTTATGCACTTTTATTCTTCTATTCTTTAATACATGTACAATGTTGTTGGCTTACTTCTTTTTTGCACTTTTATTCTTCTTTTGTTTAATACATGTAGGATATCATTAGCATATCATCTTTTTTATATTACCGTGCCTTCGACTTTTAGGG
Organism: Phyllaplysia taylori; assembly: GCA_032273245.1. NCBI lineage: Eukaryota > Metazoa > Mollusca > Gastropoda > Aplysiida > Aplysiidae > Phyllaplysia > Phyllaplysia taylori. Next base: position 4,447 of record JAUKPP010121536.1, read on the forward strand.
AAACGAAAGTGTGCTATTCACCTTTTAAGACAGTGAACTGAAGTAAGATTCTCGCCTTGTAAAGATTTGGGAAATGCGCCCACAAAGATAACCAGGGTGAAGATATTGTGCTGTTCCGCCGACCTTCAACCATCACCCCTTCCAAACAGTTTGCTCCATACCCAAGCCAGTACAAAGTACATGTGTGCATTCGCTTTTTAATTCTGATAAATTAACATGTATTACAGATATCATTTTTCTCATTTCCATGATTTCTTCTTCTATAAATCCCTTTTCAAGGACTCACAGCTTGGCGCTTTATCAAATTTACCCCCCTCCCCCTCCCCACACTTCCTTTCGTACAAAGTGAAGTTTTGTCCCAGCCTCAACCCAGCACAACATATATGGTTTCGTTTTTTAATTATGACAATTTAATTATCACTAATACATCATTACATGTACTTCTGCCTTTCCCCCTTCTAAATGCCCGTTCATGGCCTGGCATTTTGTCAAGTTTAACCTTGGCCACAGACGTTGAACATGAAGGCTCTGACAATAATTAGTCTAATAATTTGCCGTTATCATCTCTTTTTTTTTATTCAATCATTTTTATACATATTTATTTAAAAAAATAAAATTTAAAAAACTATTGTGCATTCGTAGCGTGGCGCTTTATCAAGTTTATCCTCGTCAAGAGAAGTTCAACATGTAGGCTAATACTATAGACACCGTTGTCACGAGAGGGTCATGGGTAGGAGTAAAAGTTCTATACACGTGGATAGACCTTGGTTTTGTGGAAAAGGTTCAGCTATGGCACTGCATCGAGGTGGTAAAATACTGGTCTCACTCTGCGTGCATGGGCATTTTGTAAGGTTATTCGAGCGCTAAAAGTGCGAATCTATACGAACACTACAAACTCTTCACTGACAGAAGTAGAAGAAGTAGATCACACTTAAAGCGCCCACCATACACCCGCACAGACAAAGGCAACGATGATACATGATACTCACAGAGTACACGTCGATCCTTAAATCAAATTACCGGAAAGATGTTGAAAAATTAAAAAGCGTTGGTTTGTTAGTTGGTTTTGGTTTTATCCCCCTTGCAACATTGTAAGGACATTTGAGACTAAGAGACGGGTTTCTCTGTCCCTGCTCACCCGGGCCAAACCGGGCGAAGAGGGGCACGGGCACGGGATACCATCAGATCACAGAGAGAGAGAGAGAGAGAGAGAGAGAGAGAGAGAGAGAGAGAGAAAGAGAGAGAGAGAGAGAGAGAGAGAGAGAGAGAGAGAGACGGAGATACATGTACTCGATAAAAATCTGCCACACGTGGGCCTCGAACTCGCGTTCTCTGTATGATAGGCGAAGACCTTAAGCCTTTTATTAAACCTTGACGCTCACAGGAAATAATGCAAAATATATTATGGTCTCAAGGATTATCTGTGGTGCGTATGACATACATTTACTACGGAAAGATCCACTAAATAACTAAATGTATCAAATAAAAGGAAGACAGCGCTGCGTATCAAGATCAGGCTAATGCCAGGGCTAACGACAGAATCAAGTTCCAGGGATTATTGGGAATCTCTGACGGTGACAATAGAAATCTATGTCATTGTTTGCTTTATTACAAGGCCGCTCTTTAATTACTACCGTGGGGAGCATTGTTCTCAGCGGATTTCAAGCCTTACAACAGCCGAATGTAAAGACGACACTGTAGAAAAGGCTTTTTCTTTGTGAGTTAAGATCGTGCGGTTCCTTCAGGGCTATAAGGTCGTATCGGTCCCGGATTCCCTTCTCCTACTCTAAAAAAAAAGTGCCTCTGTCTTCTGCAGCACCAGAATACATGGAGGATGAGAAAAGAGGAAGGAAGGTAGGAAAGCTTTGGTTTGGTTACCAATTTACGTCCTCTGCAACCCTAGAAGAGACGAGCTGCTTCGACGCTGCCTGTCAGGGCCAACCAGGACTTAGAGGGGAAAAAATACCAGCAGACAAAAAAAGCGCAGATCGTCCGCGACCGGGATCGAACTCGGTTCTTCCGCATGACAGGCGAAGAGCCTAACCATTACACCACAGCGCCGGTCATAGTGGATGAGAAAAGAGTAAGGAAGGTATTAAGAGATAGGAAAGTGAGGAGGATGTGCACAAAAAATGCTATACATCAATAAATTTGTCTGAAGATGTTAGGGTTATGTGTCTTTTTTTTTTTTTTTTTACCGTAGAAGGACGAATACTTCCGGCCCGCAAGGGGAGAGAGGGATTAAGAGAGAGAAACACGCAAAGGGATAGACAGAGAGAAAGAGAGAGAAGGGAGAGAGAGAGCTAGAGAAAGAGAGAGAGAGAGAGAGAGAGAGAGAGAGAAGGAGAGATAGAGAGAGAGAGAAGGAGAGAGAGAGAGAGAGAGAGAGAGAGATACACTACACACCTAACTCGACCAATCAATTCAAAGTTATCAGTTACATAATAGTACACGTAATGTGCACTGTACTTTAAGAGGCGCAGCCCCCTTTCCTTTCTTTTTTATTCTACTTCTCCAGACTTTTCGCATCGCTGTTTAGCAAAGAGGCGAATAATCTACTACAGTCCTTGTACTATTCGCCCTTATGTAAAACAACCCAGCGTTTTGTTGGCAACCAACTCGTCTGTGTCCGCGTGGTTAATTTACTCTACATTGCGCCTCTGTTCAGCTTCAACGACGTTATGCTTATTAAAACACTTTTAATACCCGAAGAGATAAAAAAAAAAAATGGGAAATTGAAAATAGACATTAAACTAGGACATCAGCTTTTTTCCCTACTGATTAATATTCTGTTTTAATCATTATCTATTTTGCTTTCTTTTGTAATACTAACGTCATTTTGCTTTTCTTTCTGAAAGGCACAATGTCAACGCGCATTCTAACTTGCTGGTAAAAAGAAAAGACAAGTAATCTCTCAACAGGTAAATGATAGCGAAATGATAGTGATCGGGCAAGCTTTGACGTTTGGAAGAGGGAATGTGTGTTAAACTGACGGCAAACCACGAGAAACTGGACACCTGTCGGCTGAAAGTTTGCTTCTTGTAAAAGGGAAAGGCAATGAGCACAAAGAGAGAGAACGATGCCTGCCAAGGAGGATGCATGATAAGCCTCTTGTAAAAATATAATGTCAGTAACGTTACCCGCGTATTTTTTTTCAAACCTGTCCAGGGTTCATTGTAGTTTTTGTACTTTTGATTGGAGGTCGTGCAACGTGAGGGTTTTGAAAAGGGTCAATGACACACTGATCCCCTCAGTGGCCACATACTCAGGAGTGCAATTGGGATTTCGTGAAAAAAAGACACCCTGAAACCTCGCGAATCTGCATTTGAAAACAGAAAGACAGCCATTGTACACAACTAATATTGGATAAAAGACAAAACAAATGCTGAGCATGAGAACCGTTCGTATGTAAAAATTATAAAAAAAAAATAACGGGGCTAAATTCAGTTAAAAAATTTTGGCCATTCCTAATGCTGCTTTTCAAGGGGCTGGGGGTGAGAGGCGGTAGATACATCAAAGATTACTCGAGTGACTCACATATGCAGATGACAGCGAGCATTGTCACCGCCATTTGCGGCTGCTCACAGTCCGGATACAATGGTTCAATGACGTAGTTGGCGAAGGTCAAGGCCACGATGGCGGTGGTGCAGGGGCGCACGATGATGCACTCCACCCAGAGTCTCACAAAGGCTACGAAGGGACCGAACGCCTCATACATGTACGCGTAGTCCGCACCAGAACGCACGATGGAAGTGCCGAGTTCGGCGTAGCAGTAGGCGCCTACCATGGAGTAGAGTCCGCACAGCACCCAGATGATGATGGAGGCTCCGACACTGCCACTGTGCAGCAGGACTCCTCGGGGGCTGACGAAAATCCCCGAACCGATGATGCACCCGACGATGACGGTGATGCCGTTGAGGAGCGTGATCTTCGGCTTGAGGTTGATGCTGTCGTCTCCCTTCCCCTCGTCTGACTCGTAGTCGTCCACAGGTTTAAGTGGCATGGCATTTTTGTCGTTCATCACCCTGGAAGTGCTGTCGCGGGCTGCTGGCGCCATGATGCCGGGTTAGCGTTAGGAGCTAGTTGTGTGCAGCGAAATAAAGAGGTGACCTGTTCACTTGTTCAAATCCAACAAGCCTTTGGAAGTAGGAACAGTTGACGTATCACTGACAATGTGAATGCTTCCAGCAACAAATCTCACAAATGTCCAACTTCAATAGCACCGGCATATTCAGAAAACTGGCTCCGGATAAACACTTCTGACCACGAGAGAAAATTTCACAGTAAGCCATACCCATAAAATGAATACCTGTATTATTTCACAGCTTTATATAAAAGTTACAAACTAACTATCTCTTGAACAGATCTCTACAAGTGGCAACACCTCCACCTTATCGTGACTCTTCCAGCTGAAATGGAGCCAGCGACCACTTCTGTAGTGTGCTTTTATCTTATTCACAACACTAACAAAAAGCTACACCAGATAATATGCTGCCTATGTTCCTATCTGGGAGCTCAATCCAGGTCACACGTGTGCCCAGTGGATTCTTTTTTTCTTTGTGAAGTTTTTTCCTAACAGATGAATACTATTTCTTTGAGTCTTGAAATTTGAAATGTCCAAGAGTGAATTTGAAATTCCATATTTCAAAATGATGGTGCCATAAAGTTCTATTGTACACTTTTGTCCTCATATGCTAGGTAAGCCTACATTGGTTGAAATGAAATTAAAATTGTTGATAAATATTAAATGAAATTTCTTATGAATGAGAAATTAACTTGTTTATAACAATCATCAAATAAAATCCCCAAACAGATAGAAGAGTAATTAAACTCCTTTAGTGGGCCGCTGCAGTGGGGAAAAAAAGATATGCCCAAAGCCAATCATCCATTTTTAAATCTGCTCTACAATTTTGACCACTCAGCATGGAACAATGCATAGGATTTCATTGAAGTCTAGTTTTTCATTACACAGACTCGGTATATATTTGCAACTATTGTGAGGAAATTTTGTCCTAAAATAGTGACTTCTACTTAGCAAATTCAATTGACAGTACAAAATTATTTCAAAACCAGGTTTGTTTTATTAGAATTTTCTCTATGCTGATTTAACTTGGTTTTCAGACATTTCTTCTCATTCACAACCAAACAGTTGGTTTTGTCACCAATAAAAACCATTCTCCTTAAAGTTCTTTACTCACTGACTTCTGTAATTTTTAAAGATGAAGAAAACGGAATATGACAAGGGACCTCAGGAACCAGTGACCACCTCTAAAAACTATGAAACACTAGAAGAGAACTGTAACAGTGGTGGCCATCCCCCACAGCATAGACAGCTGCTAGTAACACTTTCCCCCAAGTGCCAGAAAGATGGCTTAGATAAGGAGACGCCATGTCTTATCATGATTTGCAGGTGGAAATTTCCATTGGCTGAAGTTTGTGTAACATGTAATGTAAGATCTCATGTGTCTATGATTGTGCACTTTATAATACAACTTTATATACCGGAGAGAGAAGGAGAAAATTCTATAAGATGTCATGCTACAATTTATACTTGATTAATTTTAATCATTTAATCAATGGTAAATATTGGATCAAAGGTTATGAGTCACTAGTTTAGGTGACAGACCTGGTGAACTGAACTTATAAAAGTCTGTAGTTCTACTTTGGGACTGGATACTGAATAAAGTAAGTCAAATAATCAAGAAACTTTAAACATATTATTTCCACTGACTACCATGACAATTTGTCTTCTAAGTATCTGACTAATATAGTCTAAATTAGCAAATTTGGTTGTAATAGCCTCCCCTCTCCCTTCTCTTTTACAACAGCAATGAAGGGGCATGCATGTATTCAAGAAGCTGACTGCCTGAACCCTCCCACTTTGGATCAGCCAGGGATAAGAATGAGAATGAAAGAGATGGTCCCAAATAATTGTACATGCACTTACTTATTGAACAATTTCAAATCTTTTTTTACTCTGAGCAATAGCGAAAATGGGGGGAGGGGGGGGGAGATTTTAAAACCGATGAAGGGCAGAGAGGAGGATGGATAAGAAACAATAGAGAGAGAGGGACGGGAAGGAGGATATAGAAGGCATGGGAGGGAGAAACATAATCTAATAGAAGACAAAGAGAACCTTTAGAGTTTAACTATAATGCCAATTATTGATCCTGCTTCAAGCCCTCAAGTCCTGCCCAGAGGAAAGCTCCAAACTGCATGTGCACCCAAGCATGACAGTCAAAAAGGAAGCCCAAACATGTTGCAAAAATATACACTGAGGCCCACAACTGAAATAGAAACCCATAGCAATATACAGTGCTTCATGCACAAGTGAATACACTGAGATGCCTAATGAAATATCAGAAAATCTGCCAAAAGCAGGCTATAATAAAAGAAGAAGAATGCTTACACATACATGTATGCACATATTCTCACCAGAACTCCAGGTGCTTCAAAATCTATCACCATTTTGAAACAACTTTAACTTCCTGTGTACCACTTTGTGCAAATTGCCAAAATTGAGACAAATCAGTACAGAATTAGCCGATGATCGAAGGTGTATCAAACCTTTGCAATGAATCAAAGAACAAGAAAATAATTTAATATAGAAATTGATTAAGCAATTACCACCCCTGCAACAACCATGACAAAACGTATACTTTTACCAATGTAACCAATCCATTGCATCACTTTCTGGCTTGTTTCATTACATACTACAACACAAACAAAAGGAGCAATAGCGAAGTCATCTATTTTCCAAAGAAATTGAGAGGCAGGCTCAGCAAAGCACTTACCCAATATATTCACAATGTATCTCGCTAGTTTGGAGATCAGTTTAGAGCTCTTTATTTATAGAGGCCCCAGCTTCTTTTGACTGTTTTAGCCTGTAACTCACTTTCTCTAAATACATGAGTCCATGCATTTTATTCTGAACCTCTGCAGATACGATTGAAGAATTACAACAGTCACAAGCCACTATTAGATGAAAGTTCTCCAATGACACATGACTGACTATATATAGCCATACATAACATGACATGAAGGCCCACTGATGTTTGACATTTGATCACACCCCACTCAGTTTATATTTGGGGGGGGGGGGGGGGGGGGGGTTAGGATAAAAAATAA
>JAUKPP010121646.1:0-15309 GCA_032273245.1 Phyllaplysia taylori
TGGCGGATCTCCGGAAAACGGAAATTCACGGAACCCTCCGAAGTGGCGAATTGTACTTCTGTATTATATCTATTCTGGGGGTCCACCTAGACACTTCCTATTTAAATTGTACAGTAGAAGCTGTCCATATTCAGTAGGTATATTTTTATTTATAATTTTTGTTTTAATAGGTTTAGGAGTAAGATGTGCTTCATATTTCAATAGATTTAAGCTTTTGCTTTTGCTTTGACTTTTCTAAATGTCTCAAGAACCCTCTGCCTCTGGCCTGGGATGGACTTACACTAAGTTAAACATCCCATGTGCGTTCATACACCCGTGATAGAGGAACCCCTGCTACAGGTGCCTCTATTCACAGAACGTTTAGTTTTTATTGTGCCTATGTTTAGATTAAATTAGATATTCAAATGTTTTATATTAAATTGCATTGATATAGATCTAGATCTAGATCTAGATCTAGACCTAATTACTTTTCTTTTCTTTTTTTCTTTACTTTTAATGTCGGTACATTCAGCGATATGGATATGGCGGATGGATCCAGCTACATCACCACTGTGCAGGAAAAGCGAAGATGATGAAGGATGGAAAATTGTTTCGAGTAATTGAAGACAATTGTTGGTCAGCTTCTGCTCGAATCAAGGACATGGACAGAACAGGTATTTGATATTTTGGGATTTTGATAAGGGTTATTCTGTTTCTTCTGGACCTACATTCACATCATGTGATGATGTCCTTCTGTCCCAGTGTCTATGCCTGCATGTAGGCTGTAGGCTGTATTGGTGTTTGTGTGCCAAATGCCTGTGTGTGTATGTTTGAATGCATGGGTGTATGCGTGAGGCATTATGGGTTTATGCAGAAGCGAATAGTTCCAAGAGCTTGAATGTTGCTGGAATGACTGACTTCATTATCAATGTTACAAACTGCTTTAGACTGCCCAGCATGGGGGGTGTGTGCTATATAAATTTACTTATTTTTGTTATTTTTCATCTGGCTAGTTATTTGTCCTTGATATTCGGTTTGGTTTAGCTTGGGCTTAACGTCCCTTGCAACACTATAAAGTCATTTAAGAGACAGGCGACTTCGACCCTGCCTGTCAGGGCCAACACGGGCCGAGAGGGATATTGTCCCAGCAGAAAAACGGAGATGTACTCAATCAAACAAACTGCCCCACGCGGGCCTCGAACTCACGTCCTCTGCGTGATAGGCGAAGCGCCTAACCCTTACACCACGGCGCCGGTCCTTGATATTCAACAAAGCAGAAATTACATATTCATCTAAAAATTCTTGGTTCGTGAATGATGTAAAAAAACTCATGTAGCAATACTCTCCTTAAGAACTTTTTGCTTTTGTTCTGCAGGTGTTGACGTCCAGGTCTTGTCCACTGTTCCAGTTATGTTTGGCTATTGGGTAAGTAAGTTCATTGTCCTATGTTTCCAATAGTGAAAAGAGTAGCCTAAGTAATATTATAAATTCTTTTTTTTTTTTAAAGAGAAAAATTATAGGCTATTCCTCAATATTTGTAATTGAATCTCATCATCTTATCATATCATTGCTACCATCTCACTGGGCATCTGTGCCCTCCCTAGAGTGCACGGTTCCTGGGCTTGAATTCTAGGAATTTGTTGAAAAAAATTTGCCGGATTAATTAGGGTCTCAACACCAGTCTTGTTTGAGGTGGACTTTAAAACATTTGTCAGGCCTTTAAAATGATTTTATGCAGTAGGCCTCGTGGCTCAAAGGGGCTTCAATTTACTTCAATCTGAAAAAAAAAAAAAATACAAACCACTTTCTCTCACTAAAATAGAACATACTTTCTATCCTTTCCTCCTCTATGTCTCAATGAGAAAATTAGCATGCATAGACATAGCTGTTGTTCACGGGGTTTGACTTGTAGGTCACTGGAACTTGCCAATGATATGATATGATATGATATGATATCCGGGCTTTGTTAGGCCTTTTTTTTTTGGTCTTTTGCCCGATCTTGTTGAGTCTTCCCTTTTTGTTGTCTCCCTGGCTCAAATTAATATTGGTACATGCACCGGCTCCACAGCACGTCTAGTCTGTGAATCCTCTCTATGAAACCAAGCCTCATACACATTCCTAGCATTAATACTTTTGTATTCCGTATTTTGCGGACCCCAGCTGTTGCAGGGCCAGACATTGTTAGGGTAATTTGCATTTCTGCACCAGTTTCCTCTGATGGGATCAGTAGCGCTATAGTCTATACCGGTTAAGTGCAAGGTTGAATTCAAATTATGGGTTCACTCGTATCATGCTTGAAATTATTACAATGTTTTATCTCCTTTTGCCAGTTTTTTTGTTAGGTCCCTTTTTAATGTTAGAAAATGAATGGTGCTAGTGGCTCTTCCTGCAATGTTGATCTAATAAAGTCTTGTGAAATTAATGCTATAATTCTCCTTTGATTGCTGTGAAGGACCGGTGGAACGAGGTTCTATAGATTAAAATTTGTGTCAAAGCTGTTGTCATATTGTAGGTAAGTTAAGATATAAGAGTCACACAGAATATACATGATGGATTCTTTGGCCTAGGCACCAGCTATAAGTGGACAGAGATATGATTTGTGATCAGCATTAACTTTGACCCCATTACGCTTGACATGTTTAGCCTGTGGATTTGTTCACTCTATGAAAGATAAGAATGTGCTTAGTCTCAATGCAATGAATTATCTGCTCGGAGCACTTTGCGTCAGTAATTCTGATACCTGTGTCATCAGTTTGCTCTGGTTGTGTGTAGCAATACTGTGTCAAGAGACAGGTCAAGAAAGGAATATCATAAACTTGTTGCTCTTTAGATGGAAGTCGCTGTGACCTTTTTATATTTAAAGGGCTACATTATCAGACATCCCAACAATAGTTCAATTCCTGACACGATATTTATGCTAGAAAAACCCAGGGTTATTTTTATAGTAATGTCATTTAGGTGCAGATCTGCCCCCTCCTCTACGGGAAATCCTGTTGTTTTTACTATTTTTATCAAGTATGGAACAGTCGTATTTCAGGGTTTGTAGACAAATTTCTTGTAATTGGAACAGAATTTATGCTGACTGGCATCTGTGATTTAAGGATGGAGCACTTCCTCTATCATACAGACAGCAGTTCGACTCCCACATGAGGCAGTTTTTTTTACTGGGTATCTTTGTCTCCGGGGTGCTGTGTTCCTCTCCGTTTCCGGTGGCCCTGACCGGCAGGGTAGAAGTAGCCCACCTCTTAAATACACTTACAGTTTTGGTAAAGAAAAGAAATTGAAATCAGATTGAATGAGATTCTGCACATTAACGGTATACATAGCTTATTTGAGGTAAGCCCATAGTCCACTTTTACAATCATATACAGGGTGTATAGTAAAGTATAAAAAAAAAGATAATCCAACTTCAAAGTGGTGTTATTACCTTACCATTAAATTTTCAGCATATTTTTTTTTTACCAAATCAAGTCAGGCATTACTGCAATCGATTGATACTAAAATCGCCATTTCAGATGTAGTCATTATTGCCCACTGTCATCATGAGATAGGGGTGTTAAAATGTGCTTGATTCACTTTCTCCGCGCCAAACAGCTTAGTGTTCCGGAGAAAATCGAGTTGAAACACAGTTTCACTTATTAGATCTGCACAAGATCAATGTTATTACTGTCTAAATGTTGTTGTTTTTCACTGCTTGAATACAACACTTTGTATTGTCACATCCTATACAAACATATACAGGGTGTAATAAAAAAAAACGTTAATCCAACTTCAAAGGGGTGTTATTACCGTACCGTTAATGGTCCAGTTTACCACGAACCAGATCAACTTTGTCGGTTTTTTTAACAAAATGTTTGCCAGCAAGCAGTGGAAGAGGCTTTTGGAGAAACCTTTCATTAGCAAGAGCCAGTACAGAGAAAAAGAAAAGAAATTTGGCTTCTGTAAGAAAAGAAAATACTGAGCACAATATTGAGTGGGCCTAAATCAAATCAGGGGATACCTAGGAAGACAGAGGACGGCCAGATTGGCAGAGAACATCAATGCTGTGGAGAGAGACTGGGGGACCATTCAAGGGACTGAATGGAAGAGGAGTTGTCTTCTTGCACGATTAAGATTATGATTCAAGTCGAATGTACATGTATTTGTGTTCAGGATGGAAATAAATGTTCTAAATAATATTTCACTTAAAGATCTGATCAACAAATCTGCTTCTCAATTTTGTGGATGTGCAGGAAGTGAATCAAGCACAATTTGACACCCCTATGTCATGATTATCGTGTGCACTTATTATGAGTGAATCTAACATGATAATCTTAGCATCAATTCAGTGCTATAAAGCCTCTCTCGACTTGGTAAACTAAATTTTTAACGATATGGTGACACCGCCACTTTAAAATGGATTGCCTTTTTTTGTACACCTTGAATATATATATTTTCCGGACATTTTGAGCATTATGCTATGTAGCCTACTTATCAAGTTGAATTTAACTTTCAAAAGAAAATTCGATGGTCTTTTGATGGTCTTGCCTAAGGTTTTATTCCATTCAGCTAATGTTGTAGACTGTCAAGTTCTCCATTTGTGACACAGTAGAAAATTATGCTTCCAGGCTGAACCCCAAGACACTCTGGACTTGTGTGGATATCTCAACAATCATATCGCTGGGCTGGTCAAAGAACACCCGACCCGATTTGTGGGACTTGGAACATTACCAATGCAAGCCCCGGAGCTGGCAGTGAAAGAACTGATTCGCTGCAGGACTGAGTTAGGTATTGACCGGTCTTTGAAATCTTGTTTATTTGGGTTTTTGTTTTGTTTTGCAGCACTATCAATATTACAAGGTCATTTTCTGCCTGGAAATAAATAATTGGAACAGGAGTAACACATAGAAGTAGAAGTAGCAGAATACCTTAGAGCTGTCTTGATTTGGGTTGGAGTCATGCTGACGGCTGAGAGATTAAAACATGCAAAGAACTGTTATTTTTATTATGTAATCAAATCCGTAGGAGTTGCTGATGCATTAACATAGTAACAGCCGTATTTTGCCTTATCAGTGTTACAAATACCTTCCATGATGTGCACAGGCTGTCTGTCTGTAGAGCAACATTGTTAGACTTCAGTCTGATATTGTAGCAATTTGACTTGATCATTTATCCATTGTAAAAAAGCAACCAATGAAGCATTGTTCTCTCTTTACACACATTCATGCTGTGTCAAGGATACCAGCACTGTGGTGTACTGGTTAGGTTCTTCGCCTGTCATGCAGAAGACCAGAGTTCAAACCCATGTGGGCAGACAATCTGTTTTTTTTTCTGCTGGGTTTTTTCCCATCTTAGCCCAGGCTGGGCCCTGACAGACAGGGTCAAAGTAGCATGTCCCTTAAATGACCTTACAGTGTTGCAGGGGATGTAATACTGGTAACCATTTAATACTAAGGGCATGATAGATACCCCAGTATTGTATTTTTGGCATCGTTTATTTGGTTGGAGGTTTTATTTTGTGTTTTTCTTTTTGGGTGTGGGGTGGGGTGTCCTGTATCTTATATTTGAGTGCGCCATTAGCAGCTGAAGCAGTGATGTACTTGTTTAATCATAAATATTGTTATTTTAAAGTACCCTTTCTTTGATCCCTGGTGACCTCACCAAAAACTAATGAAGCACAATTGCCTGATCTTCCGCCATAGGTTTCCCTGGTGTTCAGATTGGATCTCACATCAACGACTGGAACCTGGACGCCCCAGAGCTTCAACCAGTGTTTGCAGTAAGTCTTGACTGCTCAGACTGATAGTGATTTTATTTTACAGGAGCAGCTGAAAAGTGTTTTTAGGAACTCGTCTGCTTTAAGTCATCAATATTTACATTGTTGTGGCTCAAAGAAGCCTGTCATGAAGTAGGAGGATTGAAGGTTCTTGTGATCTAGGATTTACAGTGTTCACTGCTAAATCCAGACAGTGCCAGTGTTTCTTTCTGCTCTTATGGCCTTCTCTTATCTCATTCCTAATCTACTCTTTCACTTTCAACCACACACTGATGTTAGGGTAGTTGTGATCCAACACTTATTTCTCATAATTTATTTCAGAATATTTTGGTATCTGTCCATCTATGCTAGATGCCATTGTTACTTGTAATAATGCTATATGTAGCAATACTATAACCACTGTATACATGTAGCCTACATATATATATTACAAGTATATAACATGTTGTACATGTAAGCCGACGCAATCACCTGTTGAACAAAGCCAAGTATTCGCCCTGCACAACAGATATCTTTGGTGTAATGGTTTTGCTCTTTTTGCTCCACCAAGAGGATACAAGTTTAATTTGAACTTAAGATTAGTTTATGATATGGTGCCTATCTGTTTTCAGGGATGCCCAAAGTGGCCTACATTGGCAGGCTTGAAGCAGCATACCTCCTATATTCTTATAGATCTAGCACTAGTATTATTGATGTAGATGTGACACATTCAAGTGTGAAATTTTGGCACACAGTATCTAATGTAGGAGTGCATTATGTCTAGTCCAATAAAGCTGAGAGGGATCATGAAAGAACCATTTATGACTCCCTCTTAAAACCTCTTAACAGCAACACCAGTTGTCTGCTTGCCCAAGGTATAGTGTACAGTCACATGTTTTATGCCTCTGTCCCACACCTTTTGTTGACTTTTCCATGTGCACCTCCTATGCTTTCAATGCTCTTTTACCATCTCTTTACTATTACTCTGATCTGAATTCTTTTGAAATTTCAGTTAAGTTACAGACCCTTGTAATTTTTTAAAATGAAGACGAAGAATTGTTAATGTAATGTGTTTCGTGTCTATAGTAAAGTTTTATTGTGTACGAGTATGTGGATTTTTTTACTATTGTTTTTCCCAGGCAGCTGAGGAACACAACTGTGCCATCTTTGTTCATCCCTGGGATATGGAACAGGGAGGTCGCATGGCCAAATATTGGTTGCCTTGGCTAGTAGGTGAGCCTTTGTAAGCATGAACTTTGACTGTATCAAGCAGTTAACATTTATGAAGGATGGGAGGTGTTTTCCTCTTTTCAATGATGACTAACCTGGTCAAGGTGTCTGTGGTGTTATTGTTAGTTTCTTTGCCTATAGGACAGGGGTTCGAGTTCCATGTTTGGCACTTTTTTTGTATCGAGAATTTCGAATTTAGTGTCACTCTCAATCCTGGTTGACCCTGACAGGTAAAGTCGAAATATTCAGCCCCTTTAGTGACCTTAATTAAAGTGTTGTAAGGTGCATAGGCCTATAACAAAATAAGCAAACAAGGCAACATCATTTCATCAAGTTCTGTCCCTTCTACAAGTGGAGTTTTCCCCTGATCTGTTCCAGGCATGCCTGCAGAGACGACCACAGCCGTCTGCTCTATGCTCTTCGGGGGAGTTCTTGAGAGGTTTCCTAAGCTCAAGGTCTGCTTTGCTCATGGGGGTGAGTGTTGATAGCATAATTCTTAAAAGTCTTATTGCACTTAAATGAATTATTTACAATTGTCACCCAGTTGGTATACACAAACACTAACACTCATCCACATCACATACCACATACTCACACAAGAATGGTCATTGGATTGACATGTAAAACCAATGCTATTCTTTCACCTATTAAAATAAAAAAAGATACCCCACTGCTGGAAATGATTGACCTTCACCAATTTCCTCTCTTACCAGGAGGAGCTTTCCCCTTCACTGTAGGCAGGATTGAACACGGCTTCAACGTCCGGCCAGACTTGTGTGCGATACAGAATTCTGTCAATCCAAGAAAGTATCTGGGTCAGATCTACACAGACTCTCTGGTTCATGACGACAAGTCACTCAGACTGTTGATAGATGTCATGGGACAGGTGAGTATTGAGGGGAGGAACTTTTCCCTGTGACAGGCTTGGATGTGAAGTTTGAATTGATTGAGAATCATTTTGTGATTCTTGAATTTTGTTGAAGCAACCTGGCAGCATGACCAATATGCAACTTACAACTCAGAATGACCAGTATCATGACATATTAATATTATGATGAACAGAGTACTCCATCAACTATGCCATGCCCTCTGTTGAACACAATCATAGATGGATGCGTCAATTTCTGTAACAAAGAATAGTCTCTTACTGAGTACGTTGTCTGAAAAAAGTCATTAAGAAAACTTTGTCTTTTTTTTTTTTCTCCTTCTTTTCTCTCTCTTCCTCTCTGTATTTCTCTGTCTATTACTCTCTCTCTCTCTCTCTCTCTCTCTCTCTCTCTCTCTCTCTCTCTCTCTTCTTATTTTTTAAGGTGATAGTTCACTAACAAAACAAAGATTTTTGGGGGCTTAACATGGTTCTCCTTATATGGATTCAATGATTTAGCTATAATAAGTATTCAGCTTTCACCACAGCTGAATTTGCTCCATATTTCTTGAGCTTTTGTATGAAACTGATGTCTCAGTCTCAAATGAAAAGCTTCAGTAATGGTTTTTGTTTTTCCCCCCAGAACCGTGTGATATTGGGCAGTGATTATCCATTCCCCCTTGGTGAACATCATCCTGGAAAGCTGGTGGAATCCATGGACGATTTCAGTCCAAAGCTGAAGGCAAGCTGTTTACAAATTTGGCTGCTTTCATTGTGTAAATTTGCTCAAAGGATGATTTGATTAGTTGGGAACTCTTGCCCTTCTAACCACTTTGACGAAACAGCAAGGTTTCTCTTCCAGTTTTCATCCTGATGTTGCAAAAAATAGAAGTGGGAACAGGGAATCCTAGTGCTGATATGGCCTTATAGTGTCAAAAGAGCTGTAAAATCCCAAACAAGCATACAAAAGAGACAATGTTGTAACTATAAGTCATATATTTTAATTTTTTTGAGGACATAAACTCTCCTGATACCTGCATTCTAATGCAATCAAGAAATCGTTAATCTGCTACTGCCATTTCCTCTGCTAAATATTTGATAAGTGACTCTTACTTAAAATAATCTTCCAAACCCTCAAATTGGTATGAAATAGGCTAACCTTGCTTTGATGAATTCATAGCTTTTGTTTCAGCATTCTAGGGTTAAACAACAGGCCCATAATAATAATGGGTGTTTTGCGAAAATGGTCTTCTGCCATGATTACTCGGAAAGTTCCTCCTTTTTTATAATTCTGAGTTGAGACCCATGTGTTTACTATCACTAAGGCTATCAGTCAATGAACTATGGCACAGATGCTTCAGAGATGGAATAGGAAACTATTGGTGCAGCCAGGTTCTGCCAACCTAAGTTCTGGTGTTGAGTTAAGGAAAGTTAATGCAGGCTCAGAGCGTAGAAGTCACAGGTTCAAATCCTGGTGAATTCAGTCAAATCTTTTTCGATTGTGTATGGCTCCAACCCCCATCTTATTGCATGGATTGGGGTCCTTACGCTATTTTTTTTCTTCAGAATTCAGGATTTTTTTCATCCTAGAGAAGGAAGAGACCTAAGAGTTTCTTTCTGAAAAATTATGCTGAGTTACATGTTGAATAGTAAAAACTGCTGGCCCTTTTACTAAGCTTAAGATTTATTTTTTTTTCGCTATCTGTGTCCATCCCTTCATCAGACGTTAACTATAATATAAGATGTCCGGTCTGTTAGATAACATTATAACGTTTGCAAGGGGTGTTACACCAAGCTAGGTAACCAATCAAAATCATTTGCAGTTACTGATTCAAGAATTATGCAGGAAAATGGCAGCCCGCAACGAGCAATATATAATAAATGCTTTGTATGTTTTCTATTCCAGGATGACATTCTTGCTGGAAATGCAGCAGAGTTTTTAGGTTTGGATCTCTCAAAATTTGCCACAGGATCGGGAGATGGAACACAGAATGGCGCATGTAGCTCATAGGTCTAGACCTGTGATTTGTTGGCTGTTTGTCTGAGTATGGACACTGTAAAGTACAATCACACAGTATATGTTACAATTTGTTGATGTAAAAATTTCCTCAGTTCATCCTGTTACATGTCTCTTTTTATTAGTGTGATAGTAGCTGACTTGATAGCAGCCAATGCATATGACCTCTGTTTGACCATTCAGAAGGCATCTATACTTAAAGACGGCTCATGTAGAATAGTACTTTTAGTGATGCATATTTTCACTTTCATTTACAATTTTTCTGATCTCACATTCTGCAAGTATTGTAAGATATTGGGTGTGCGCCAATAGTCCTGAACAAAACATGGATGTTATATTTTCCATCTCATGATGGAACTGGCAATGCCGACCAAAATATTTTTCCCTATTCGCACATTTCAGCGAGCAAGTAAAAGGCTAATTTGGGGTCTATTTTGATCAATTAAATTGAGATTTTCTTTAATATTTTTTATCATTGACCTTTCAGTTTTCAGTTTGTTTTAGAGACTGACTTTAGTATTGGCATTTGCAGATAGTAACATCCATGTTTACATTACCATTTGGTCTTCATTTCCTGATTTTGTTATTTTATTTAGTGCTCAAAAGATGCAATTCATGAACGGATTTTTTTTTATAGGGATTGGGGAAAGGAATTTTATTAAAGTGAGGTATGCACCAGAATGATTTCTATTAATCATGTGTGACTGTTTTTCTCAGCTGGTGGGATCATATTCTTGATCATTACAGTACCCAGTATTTTGTCTATCACCACGATATTGGTGCTAATATACACCTCAGCTTAGGAAAATATCAGATAAACATTCCAGGGATGCGTGAGGGCCGAGGGGTACACTAAAAGTTAAGAGATATTGTGATTCTTAAAGTAGTATTAAGTTTACTAACTAGCCACACAGAGAGCCAACTTTACCTAATTTTTGGGAGCGTAGATGACATTTCTAAGACATGTGCATCTAACATGTTTGTTTGCGTTGGTCATAGGGGCAGAGGTGCAGAGGGCACAGAGTGTACAGTGATTGATTATTTTTTCCTTCAGATAATGATTTTGTTTGGTGACATGCTACATGTATTAACCTGTAGATGAATTACACAAAGTTTGAATGATGTAAAATGCTGTGGTTATCCAAAATTGAGTATCTAGGGATGCAGTACAAAGAAGATTTTGTGCATAGCAGAATTGAAGAAATGTCATTTATTGTTTCACGCTTTTGAGATTTTGTGGTAACTGGTCTGTTTGAACAGATATAAGTGCTTATCTTTGTTGTTGTTATTGTTTTGGTCTTTCACTTCACATTTTGACATTTACCTGTTTCAATACAGATATTTGTGATTTGCCTTGCTATATACTTAAAAATTGCGTACTCATCAACAGGGGATTTGGCTGAAATACTGTTTTATGTAAAGATTGACATCCTTGGCCAAATTTGTATGCCTTTCTGTTTTAAATAATAATATTTTAAAAACCTTGTGCAGTGATAGTGTTTGTTTGGTTTTCTTTTACGTCCATTTTCTCAGTTCTGCAAAATAATTCAATCATGAAGCTGTAATTTCGTGTAATTTAAGTTTTTTCATCCTTTTGGCTTCTGTTTGCTCCAACTCCAAGTGTTCTTCAAACTATAAAGATGAGGCAAATAAACCCAACTCAAAATGACTGTATTATCGATGTAGAGCGTCTAGAGCCCAACACGGGGATTGGGTGCTATATAAATCTACTCATTATTATTATTATTAAAATGGACAATCTTCTCCTTGTGACTCATTTAGAGCTGCGGTGCCACACAGTGATCTCAGGCTCATTATTAGTCTGTTTTTATCAGCCTCTAATAGATCTTTAACACCAAAGGGTGTGCGCTCAAAAGACATGGACTCAGGGGTGAAGAAAAGAGTACATGTACTAATTCAACAGTGTGAGAGCGAGTCCGGAGAGGCATAGAGAGAGAGAAAGGATATCAAGAGGGAGAGATTGTGTAAGTGAGAAATTGGAAAAAAAGTGAAAGTTGAAGAGACAAAATATTAGAAGCATGAAGGAATCATGGAATGGTCTGTGGAGAGAAAATTGTTAGTTTTGACACAGAAGCGCTGTATCTGCTTTATGTCTATAGTAGTCCAGGCTTTGTGTCAGCATTCTTATCTTGTTCCTGCGTGAGAGCCCAAGTGTTTTCTACCACAATTTTAGTTGTATCAAGGAACTATGAGTTTTTTGTGTTGTTAGTACTTTGTCTTTTCACACACATACAAAGTTTCAGTCCATAAAGTCTAGGCCTGCAGACTGTCTGTTGCACACTTTGGTCTAGCGTGTGAATGCAGTACGGTATATAATATTTCAGGATAAAATAAATTTCTCGGATTCTGATCAGGTTCTGAATTAGCTGTCTTGTAGTTCTAGAGCAATTTTTCTACATTATAAATACATTTTTTATATTAATCTTCTCACGTTTGATATAGCCAGTTATGAAAGATACTGTATTTATAGATTGATCCTTTGTTTTCGTCTTCTGACATTAAAGGGTCCTCAATATCACAACTGTGCTGTTGTCCAGAATGGAACTTTAGGCACACTCCTATCCTGCAGTAAATAAATTGCTTGAAACCTGTGGGTGGAGGACGGCAGCAACAGGTTTAAGGGAGCAATCATTAGAGCAACAGAAAAATTACTTTGTGACTATCCAAGTATATTGTAAGCTACTTTTGCAATGATGAGTTAAAAGATACTGTTCATGTACATAATATTATGATATAGCACAGCAAGCCAAAAACAAGAAAAATAAAAGCACAGCAAGCCTGACAGGAACGGTTAATAAAAAATTTTGAAATACATCCAAAGTATAGAACTGCGAATAAACACAAACTGGCATCTGGTGTAACAGGTAGGCTCTTGGCCTGTCACGCGGAAGACAGGAATGATCTCAGTTTTTCTGCTGGTATCTGACCCTCTCAGTCCAGTTGGCCCTGGCAGGCAGGGTCTAAGTAGTCTGTCTCTTAAATGACTTTACAGTTTTGCAAGGGATGTAAAACTAACATTAAGCCTAAAGTTTTCAGGGAGTTTTTGAAATGGATGGTGTGGTAGATTTCTTATGTGCGGGAGCATGGAGTGTAAGTGTCTGGTGCAGGGACACGTTTGCCAGCTAAAGTTATCAGATCTTCTCAATATGAACTGAATTATGAGTAAACAATTTCTTGGGCATGTTTAATGTTATTATGCATGATGATTTGGTATTGGTATGTTGCTTTTGAAATTTGGCAAGGCCAAGGAAGCTTCCAATATGGTTTTGGGTTTGCGTCTTTAATTCTCTGGATCTGAATGCAGTAGAACATGACTATAGCGGCACCCACCTTACTGGAATCCCTCATTTTTTTCTCTATGTAAATTCAATTACCTGTGCTTGGGTTTAGCAGGGCAAGGAAAGGCCTGAACTTGAAAACAATGGGAGGCAAAAATCAAATACATGTACATGTATCCAACTACTGTACGCAGAGGGCGACGTCAAGGGCACTAAATAATTACATGTAGCCTATAGCTACCATTGACATATCGCTGCTCTAAAGGAAACCCCAACTCTCTGCCTCCCTTTTTTTCATTTTGAATTTCGGAATCCCACGTTTTGCTTGCTTATGTTGTCATTAGCGACTGAAACAGCAGCGTCTTCCTCAGCAGGGGAGGTAATCTTATGAATTTTAAAACATTCCCCTTTGTATTCCTATAGTGGGAACTTCCCTACATGGGGATTTTTCTTCTTGAGCTAAATGTCCTGCTATGGCCATGTTCTACTGTATGAAACTTTTCATTGCCATGTTATCTAGCTCAAGATTGGTATGTGTTTTAGATAATATAGTTTTTCCCCCTCAAATGCTCCAATGCGATGTTTAAAAAAACACATAGCAAATTCAAATACCACATAGGAAGCTAAATGCCACATTGCAACTTCAAATATTCATTAATAAGAGTTATCCCATTGTGACGTCACTTGCAAAAGTAAATGTTCAAATAGCAAGTTCAAATGTACATTTTATGTGGCACTGGCATCTGATGTTTCCTTTTGATACTTTACAGTTGCTCTGAGTACATTTGAGCTTGCAATGTGTATATTTAAGCTTGCTCGTGACGCACGTGATGTCAATTTGTACTTTGATGGGTTTATGCCGTACTTGAACATGCAATGTGTTACATGTATTTGAAAGGACGGATATGCGTATTTGAGTGGGGAAAAACTATAGTATAGTACGTGTACCAGTGATTGCACATGTATCTGGAATATAAGTGCTCACATTTGTTATTTACAGCTTCTTTAGAGCATTTGTTTGATCATAAACAACTTGATAATGAATAAAGAAGTATTCTTTTTTTAAATCAGTGCATTGGTTGGTGTATTATTAATTCTTTTGTGTGTGTTGTACAGTGAAGAAACTTGGATATAACGACATTATTGGAACCAGCCCTTGTCCTTCATATATATATATATATATGTCTGAGGTGTTATAGCAAGGCAAAGAAAGACAGGGATTTTTATTTTCCCTCCGTACAACGGAGATCTCCCCATTACACCTGCACTCATTACATGTAAACGGTATCTGTGTTCTTCTGTAAAAGTTTCTCCTCACGACCAGCTTGAAAAATGTAATTTCACATTGACTCAGTTTTCATTCTGTAAAATATCAGATCCAAGTCTTAGGGCCAAATGCCCTACTTTTACTTTAATTGTGGCCAACATTTTACGTTTTGAGTTATTTATTTATATAGAGGCACCATTTATGAAGGAATGTTCCCAGTGCACACTCAAGCACACTCAAATCAAGCCGTGAAAAGATGGGGAAGAGATAAATTGATAAATAAAAAAAGCAGTCTGCAACAGTAATAGTAATAGATTTAATTTCGAGTTATGTATTTATATACATTGTAGGCACCGGCTTCTTTGGTTGTTTTAGTTATTAATAGAAGCTGGACTGTTTTTGCCTCATTGGTTTTGGTTTTGAACCTCTTGCAAGACTGTAAAGTTACAGTCATTTAAGAGGTGGACTACTTCATCAACCCTGCCTGTCAGGGTCAACCCAGGCTTAGTAGCAGGACACTCCATCCCAGCAGAGAGATAGCTTGGTTTGGTTGCAACACTTTATGTATTTAAGAAATGGGCTACCGGGATTGAATCCCTGCAGAAAAACGCTGATCGTCCACACATGGGATAAAACTCCAGTCTTCCATGTGATAGGAAAAGAGCCTAACCATTGCACCACAGATACCAGTACATGGGCTTGATTTCGCATCCTCTGTGTGATAGGCAAAAAGCAACTTCACAATTATTGATACCAGTGAGACTGGACTGACAGTGGGTTGTTGGTGGTATTGAGCAAGTGACAGCATGGTATAAAATAGACCTACTCGTCAGAGGGGCTTACAGTGTTGCGAGGGCTGCTATGATAAACTAGTTAACCATACGAAGCAAGGGGGGGGGGGGGGGGGGGAAAAATAAA
>JAUKPP010121757.1:0-15308 GCA_032273245.1 Phyllaplysia taylori
TCTATAGCCGGGTACCCATTTACACCTGGGTGAAGTGAGGAAAATTCGTGTAAAATGCCTTTCCCAAGGACACAACGCCGGGCCCGAGTTGGGATTCGAACCTGCGACCTTCCGGTCACGAGTCCGGCAGCCTAACCACTAGACCACCGACGTCACACTAAAAAATAAATAATCAAAGCAACAAAAGAAGTCAACACTGTCTTCATAATTATATTCTTCAAAGAGTCTGTATTTCATAATCTGACCAAAATAATATCACAGCAAAGTAGTGGAGGGATTGCAATGCTTTAACCTTTTTGGCATTATGTGTTTATAACACAACTCAAAGGCAAAAGAAAAAAAATCAGCTTTTCATCATAAATAATGTTATAGTAGACATGATAAAAAAAAAGGGGGTCTTTTCCTTAATAACTATAATAAGGCCCCTAAAAGCTTTATTTTATCTAACCCTCTATCTATTTCTGTTGGGGTTCCTTTCCCGTGCACTCTGTAATTACATCGATCATACATTACATCAACCAATATCTTGTCTTATTTGACACTGCCTACCATAAAACAATCATTCCTGGTAAACACAAACAAGACCTGTTTACATTGGTCATTTAAAAATATTTCAGTACCTCAAACACTCTACTGTAATGGGCATGGTGTTGCCTCAAGCACAAAGAAAGAAGGAAGACTTCTTCTCTTTCTAGAAATTTAACATAAACTTTCATTATCAAACCTTGACAAGAAATGTTAAAAAATATACAATCTAAGAACATTAATTAAAATTTCTAGATAATTCCAAGCAAAATCTCAGTCTTTTTTCATCTCCCCATAATGGTTTCTGCTTTTTAGCCTAATGCATCAACAAGTGAAAAAAAAAAGTTAAAACTTAAAAAATCGTTGATTGTTTATCCTGATTGTTTATCAAAGAGGTGAATACCCCACTACATTCATTGTACTATTCGCCCTTATGCAAAACAACCAATGAAATAATTAAGTAGTGTCTATACATTAACAACTGCAATAAGCTGATAAACAGTGTGCGGTACTACATACATTTACATAGCCCATCAAGCACAATGAATCTTCAATATTTTACCCTAGCCAACCTAGTTAATATTACAAATCAAAGAGGATAGGAAAAGAAAAAGAAAGCAATGCTCCATAGCTGTGCTTAATAAGGTAAATTATTTTTCTTTTAAAAACACTCAAATTAAGTGATCATTTTAACAAGTTTTTTCTCACTTCTTTAATCTATTCGTAAATACAAGGTCAACCCAACTTGAAAAACGTAAGCAAAATTACTATAAGAAATATAAATCACGATTCTTACAGTATAATATAACAAAGGCATCTGCACAGACATAAAAAGTGCAACAGTTTTTAAGTCTTTGCTGTTTTTCAGTCCATGCACAGCTATTTTAAATGAATATCTTGACCTTTTTATTTGACCTTCTGTTTGAGTTTTTTCATATCTCATTTGGCTTTGATCTTGACCTTTGACCTGACCTAATAGTTGAGTGCACAGAGCATGGCCACACCCCGCTTGATCCAGTGCTCCTGGGATTTGTCAGTTGGGATCTCCACAGAGAAGACAAAGTTTGTGGAGTGGCCGGTGGTCGAAAGGGTTCCTGGAAGAAAGGGAATGATAATATATTCAATCATCTCAAAACTTATTTTTGCATAGTCATAAGCTTGAAGGTGGTGGTAGAAGTTGTGGTATTGATCCTCATTGATGGTATTGTATTTGGTTTGGTTTGGTTACCAGTTTTACGTCCCCTGCAACACTGTAAGGTCATTTAAGAGACGGGCTACTTCGACCCTGCCTGTCGTCAGCGCCAACCTGGACTGAGATGGAAAAAATCCCAGCAGAAAAAAAACCCAGATCGTCCGCGACCGGGGATCGATCTAGGGTCTTACCGCATGATGGGCGAAAAGCCTAACCATCAAACCACAGCGCCGGTTGATATTGTATGTGTGTGCATGTGTATGGAGAGGTATGAAGAGGAGTGTGTGGAGGGGAGTTGCATGTGTGTTAATATGTGTGCGTCTTGTTGGGAGCTGAGGCATACAGAAAGAAAAGTCTCTACGACTAAAGAAAACTCTGCTTCAATCTCAAATCTATCAAAATAGAAACATATAATAGAATGTCATCAGGCCCGTTGAACACTGGCTGAAGCATTTTTAACAAAACTTCTTACATCATCTCTATCTAACTTAGCTTTTGTGTTGTCCTGTCACAACTTGTAATTATTCCTTCACCATTTTGATATTACAATCCATCCTGCCTAAAGCTTCTGTAGCTGTTCACAGCCTCATCTAATATGATAAAAATAAAACCTGTGTTTTTCTGTTCAGGCTCCAGACATTATTACTGAAAAGATTCCAATCATTTAGGGCTAAAAAAGATTCATCCCAACCTCAACTGTGTGCTTTGCTGGCGTAATCAATAAAAACAAACCAGCGTTTGCATGCTATTATTTTTTATATTTTCTAAAATGTTTGTTCTCAACTCTATGTTTTTAACTTCTTCATACTTTCACTATGAAAGTGGCTCTAGGATCAAGTGCTTATGTGTGCATTTCTGAAAAATGGACAAAATTGCACTCCTGGGTCAGATGCTTTTGGGGATCAGGAGAATTCTCAACTGAGGCTGCCAACAGTGGCAATGGATTCAGTGTCTAAGAAAAGTGTACTGGAAAGATCGACAGAGAGAAGGATATGGGTACCATTATCATAATAGAGGCAAAATTATTATAATTCCATGCCACGAACAGGGATTTGCACTAGTAAGAAATAATGTTAAATCATAAGTAACACCTCTCAAATGATATACAGTAAAACCTGTTCAAGACGACCACCTGCACAAACGACCACCTTCCATCGACTCTCCAATTGCATTTCTTCTATATATTATCCCTCTCTAAGACGACCACCTGTCTAAAACGACCACTTTTTTCTCGACATTGGGTGGTCGTCTTAGACAGGTTTGACTGTATTGTGCATAGAATTGAGAGGGATGTAGATCAAATACCAAAACGAAAAATGCAAGCATCGCATCATACCTGCTCTGGTCAAGGTCTTGTAAACTGGACAGTCATAAATGCCGCCCTCCGGGGGCTTTCTGTTGGCAGCGGGCATGAGCCAGAGACAAGGCATATCTGTGTAGAGTTCCTTTGGTCTAGACTCTGTCAACATGTGCCGCAGACTGTCCCAACGTGCACCCTCGGCGAACAGACCTCGGATGTAGCAGCCGTCCTCTGGGGCTTCCTTCAGTTCCTGATAGGTCTCCCTCATCACCTAGGTAGGATATGAGAAGTCTTTTGTAACTATTTGATATCAGAAATCTTTTAATTGTTACATAAATTTGTTCTCATTTCTATGTTTTTAACTTCTCCATTTGATTTCATCACTATTTGGTTTCAGAAAATCTTTTACTCAAAACATTAATTTGTTCTCAACTCTGTTTTTAACTTCTCTATTTGATTTCATCATTATTTGATTTTTAGAAATATTTACTCGTAACATTAATTTGTTTTTCTCTTGGTTGAGATCTCATTGTTGAGGATAAAAATTATTAACATGGTGCCGCTAAAAAAGCCAAAGATGCTGGCGCCTCTATAAACAAGTAACTTTAGACTAACTCATGCAAAAATGACAAAGGGATTGTAAACCAAAACAGCACCAATACAAAGAATGTGAACCAAATTGTTTGTTTTCGTATTACTGCTAATAATACGAGCTTAACCTCGGACAAAATTTTAAAAATACGACCTTAACCAACCCCACTCCTGTCCTTTTTCAATAAAAATTATCTCACATCAGTGATTCTACCGAGGTAAAATATTCACAGAAGGAAAAAATGTCATCATAATAGGGGTGAGGGAAGCAAGACAAATTATCTCAAAACAACAGGAAAAAAATAAATTTTCAACCTCGACTTATTTCATAATCAGAATCAGAATCAGAATGTTTATTGGTCTCTGACGAGAAATTTGGCATGGTCTTATTATAGTGAAAAAAAAATATTACAACACCAACAAGTGCAATATTTCTCCTGATACTCAGCCTACCCAAGAAATAGAAAGATGCCACCCTTCCAAATACAGAAACATTTTCATCATTATTGTGTTAAAACCTTGGGAAAAGTTTTCTTTACCTGGAAGTCAAATGAGATGCTGTCAATGGAGATGACCTTCTTCCTGGCATAGTTCTGCAGAGTACCAGTCAGGAAAGCTTGCGGGAAGAAGAAGCCGGAAATCCAGAACACCTGTGATCATAAATAATAATAAATAATGGATTGCATTCATATAGCGCACATCCCAATTACTGGCTCTATGCGCTTTACAATCATTATTCAAAGGGAATACATACTAATAATTATTGTTCAAATGCTTGGTAGGTTGGAAGTCCTATATGTACAGAGAAACATACTGGCTGCTTTAAAAAATAAGTATAAAAATGTATCCAATGCATCAGAATTTGTTTGTCTGTTTGGTTACCAGTTTTACGTCCCCTGCAACATTGTAAGGTCGTTTAAGAGACTGGCTACTTCAACCCTGCCTGTCAAGGCCAACCCAGGCTGAGAGGGAAAAAATCCCAGCAGAAAAAACCCAGATCGTCCGCGCTGAGGATCAAACCGGGGTCTTCCACATGACAGGAAAAGAGCCTAATCATTACACCCCAGCGCAGGTTGCGTCAGAATGTCATTACCTCATCAACATTAGTTTTAAAATGGACCACACAATTTCCAAATCATTAATATACAAGATAGCTCGTAAAGGCCTAAAACCTCTTTACTGGCGCTGTGGTGTAATGGTTAAGCTCTTCGCCTGTCATGCGGAAGACCCCGATTCGATCCCCGATCACGGACGATCTGGGTTTTTTTCTGCTGGGATTTTTTCCTTCTCAGCCCGGTTGGCCCTGACAGGAGGGTCGAAGTAGCCCGTCTCTTAAATGACCTTACAGTGTTGCAGGGGACATAAAACTGGTAACCAAAAATAAAACCTCTTTCCATACATTATGTTTCTTTGATGCTATAAGACTCCTTCAATACTGTAAGGTCATATAGGTGATTGGAATCTCTATAATTACACTTCAAGATGCCTGGATTTTAGTTGGGAGTGGCATGCCTGGATTTTAGTTGGGAGTGGCACTAGAATAAAATATATCTGCAGCACTGAGTCTTCATGTGGACAGGATTACAAAGAAATTCAAATTTCAACAAAAACATTGGGGAGAAATATAATGCTGTATACATAGATGACATAAGTAATTGAGATGCAGATCAACTTACGGGTGGAATTCCTTCATCAATCCACGTCTGAATAAACTCCATACGAGACACAAGGTCTGTCACCCAGGACGCCAGGGGCTTCAGGGATGGGTAGGCCTGAAAATGATCAGAGAAGGAAATAGCTTTTTAGAAATTGTTCAACATTACAACTGATTTACAGATGATTAGAGAAGGAAATAGCTTTATAGAAATTGTTCAACATTACAACTGATTTAAAACTACAAAAGACTGCAAAATGATTACAATAAGCCACCAGGCCAGGATATGTGCTGTTTGAACTATCTATATCATATTATTATGTTATTTTGTATTGTTAATACGGATGAGCTAATCTTAAAAAGCATAGCTTTGTGAAGAGAATACGATGCTAAGAAAAGTACACTGCAGAGATAAAAAGCCTTTCTTATATTCTGCTAATAATTGCCATGAAAAGATTAACGTTTTTTTACAAATCTTTTAATAAAATCAGCAACAGATTGCAAGAGAATGCGTTTTTAATACAGGTACTTATAGGCTATGTGAGGAACTTAGTTGTTTATCATGTTTTTGTAGGCCTACTCTTTATTGCCAACTAATCAATCTAGACACGCTTTTGTTCTTAAGCCAATTATAATTAAATAATTATAATAATGAATTGCATGTATATTGCACATATACCAATACTGGCTCTATGCGCTTTACAATCTATTATTATCCCGGCAGACCAAATTCACTAAGAAATTTTATCAACTTCCTGGGAAGCATACAGTGCAAGCAGTCATTTTACAAGCGCTCAAGCACTAAAATACGGACAAAAATTTTTCTGTCTATAGCCGGGTCCCCATCCATATCTGGGTGAAAAGAAGAAAATTTGTGTAAAGTGCCTTTCCAAAGGGCACAACGTCGGGCCCAAGCTGTGATTCGACCCGCAACCTCCTGATAACAAGTCGGGCAGCCTAACCACAAAACTACAGATGCCAATAAAATTAGTTGAACCTGATCAAGCGACCACCTGTATAAGACAACCACCTGCACAAACGACCGCTTTCCATCGACCCCCAAATTACATTTCTTCTACGTATTATTCCTGTCTAAGACAACCACTGGTCTAAAGCGATCACTTTTTTCTCGATATTAGGAGGTCGCCTTAGACAGGTTTGACTGTATTTGTGGACATAAAACACATCTTTGTTGCAGAAAAATAATATACCATTATGCTTCCCAGGAAGTTGAGAAGGTTTCTGAATGACTTGGTCTGCTGGGGTAATAACGATTGTAAAGCGCATAGAGCCTGCTTTCAAGTGGAGATATGCGCTATATAAATGCAATCTATTATTATTATTATTATTATTATACCGTACCTTGCTTGCCCACATATTTGGCACGGCGTTGATGAAGAGACTGTTGGACATATCTTCTAGCTGTTGTGACATCACCACCAAACCTTTGAGGGCTTTCTGCAAGTCTTTCAGGGACTGGTGGACCGTGTTCAACAGCCGGTTGTACCTGGGAGGATGGAGGTTGATAAGAACTATGAATAAACAAATACAGTCCAAGTTTATGCTGACTTTTTATAGGGTTCATAATATCTGGGCCTAGAGTGGGATGCACAATGCTAGTCCCTCGTTTTTTCAACAAAACACTCCATTTCATAAAAGCGTAATTTCGATAGGTGAGTCCTTTTTCAACATAAATCACCCCACCAGCATGTGGTTTTGTGAGCTACAGTAAGAGCTGCTGATTATGGAATGGAAAACTTAGTTGAAATAACTGCTGACTAGCATCGTGCATTCCACTACTAGACTATACTTACATGCAGACATTACATCCCTTTCAAGTTTCTCTCTTTCTCTACTCACTGTTACCGTTCTTTATCAATCTCTCACTCTACCTCATTCCCGTTCACCCGTTCTCTATTCACCTCTCTCTGCCCTTTTTTTTCTCACTTTTTTTTTCTCTCTCTCCTTCTCTTTATCCCCAGATTCTCTCTCTCTCCTTCCCTTTATTCCTAATCTCTCTCTCCTCCTCTTTATTCCCAAACTCTCTCTTTCTCTTTATCCCCAATCTTTCGCACCCCCCCCCCTCCCATCTGTATCTCCCTGCCCTCCTACCTCCACCCACACCTTTTCACTCTCCCTAAAATTTCTTTTCCTCCCTCTCACTTCCTCCTCTTTCTCTCTCTCTCCTTTCCACTATTTTCCACTTTGTCTCTCTTTCTCTCTTTTTCCTCTCTCTCCTTCTTCACCCTCTCTTTCTCCTTCTCTCTATCTCTCTCCCCCACTCACCTGATGACCTCTTGCACCAGTACAGTATTCATAGACTGCTCATACAACACTGGGTATTTGTCCATGACAGCAGACAAGTTCACAGGTTTGGGCACGTGCTCCAAGATGTCTTGAGCTGTCTTCTCCATCACCTGAGGGAGAACAAGTGCAAGTTTTTGTCAAACAATGATAATCATAATGACAGCAATTATATAGCGCATATTCCTGCTTGAAAGCAAGCTCTATGCGCTTTACAATCACTATTATCCCAGCAGACCGACGCCACAATATACTCATGTGCAAAAGTAACTTGACACTTTGTTTTCAGCCTGTATCTTTGCTTTCTGTGTGAGCTACAGCACAAATCATACATTGAAAGAAAGACAAATTATCTGGCTACATGTCTGCCAATTGCCATTGCAATCTGTTTACATTCGTTGGAGTTACATGAGTTTTTACAGAAACAAGTCGAAATTGTTGCGTCGGAAACATGACAAAGAGAAAAAAACGCACTAATTTTGTAACGGGTGTGTCCACAAAATCTGCCAACAACCGCGTGCATTCACCTCCTCATAGAATTTATGGGGGTATCAATGTCCGCTGGAGTTAAGGCATTCCAGGGTAGTTGAATTCCATTCAATAGTTGATCTGCACCTTTGAAATTCTACGGTTAAAGCACTAGGACTGAATGTTTAAGAGCATAAAAACGCGCCAACAAAAGGAGAAAAATCAAAGATTTGGACAAATTGTGGTAATTTGGTAGGGTAGCCTACAAAGAGCTTCATATTTACTGACTTTTGAGTCATCCTCGGTTATTGATCCATTAAACATGGTGTATTTTCATTGAACAATGATCCACCCCACTTTGTCTTTTGCTATGAAGTGGGTAAAACTGTTGTTTTGATTCACAGCAAGTTCGTGTCGCACGTCTTACTTTAGTAATGAGAACCCCAAAGAGGTTTACTCGGGAGAAAAAGCAAGGCATCTTGGAAATATCTTAACTTGATGTGAGGTTTCAAAGGTTGCTAGGCTATTTGACGTGCCTGGCCCATTACACAATTGTAAAGAAGTTCAATACATGAGGAGTGATGATATTAAGACGAAAGGCGATGCGGAAGACTACACAAAACAAATGCAGACGAGAACAACGGGTTGTCTCTTGTCAGTCAACAGATACTTTTTAAAAATCTTCTTTTTAGTCAACTCTGCATTCGAAGACTTTCAAGATTGGAGTTATTTTTACCAGAATATTTCATCTGGAAATAAGTTGGACGGTACACAAAATATGGCCAGTGACCAATCCCGACTTAAATCCCACTAGGCATTTCTAGGACCTCATTGGGGAGGGAAATTAGACAGCAATCGGAACGAATGATAAGCAAAGATGATTTTAGGGGCAAATTCAAGCAGCCTAGTACAAACTTACTCAGGATAAAGATGATCCACACACAAATTCTATGAGGAGATGAGTTGCGCGCGGTTATTGAGTGCTTTACTGGACACAGTCCATATCAGTTTGGTGCGTTTTTTTCTCTTTGTCATGTTTCCGACGCAACAATTTCGACTTGTTTCTGTAAAAACGCTTGTAACTCCAACGAATGTAAACGGATTGCAATGAAAATTGGCTGACATGTAGCCAGATAATTTGTCTTTTGTTCAATGTATGATTTGTGCTGTAGCTCACATGGAAAGCAAAGATACAGGCTGAAAACAAAGTGTCAAGTTACTTTTGCACATGAGTATATAATAATAACAATAATGACTGCATTTATATAGCGCATATCCCCGCTCGAAAACAGGCTCTATGCGCTTTACAATCAATTATTATATTATTACCTTAGCAGACGAAGTCATTCTGTCAGAAATCTTCCCAACTTCCTGGGAAGCATACAGTGCAAGCTGCCATTTTACAGGCGCTAAAGCACTTACATACGGACAAGATCGTACGCTGTCTACAGCAGGATACCCATTTACACCTGGGTGAAGTGAGAAAAATTTGTTTAAATGCCTTTCCCAAGAACTCAACATCGGACTCGAGCTTGTATTCGAACCAGCAACCTTTCGGTTACTAGTCCAGCAGCCTAACCACTGTAATGCTGGCGCCATTTAATTACAGAATATATTCAGCATCATTTTTTAAATCTATGTGTATTTGTTTCATTGAGGTTTTACGGCACTATCAAAACTGTATGGATATTTCAGCATCAGGTAATAGATTAGGACAATGGTAAAACTTAGAAAGAAGGAGAAGGAGCAGATTGTACCACAGTGCCCGCCGAGCACCCAAATTCTTTTTATACTTATTGCAAAGAACAGATGACTTAAATGTCGCTCGGGAATCGAAAAATAGATCAGCTTGTCTGAAACATTATGAATGTAAAGAAAAAGGAGGGCTAGGACGAGAGAAAACTATCACAAGTCAGCTCAACACAAATGGAGTTGACTGTGGTTTGTGGTAGCCTAATTAATTTAAAAAGGGGAGCCAGCTTTTTTACACAGCTTTAGCCCAGAGTCCTGAAGGAATTTAAAGTTCCAATATTACATATAGTAGAAACAGACTCATTCAATGTTATCATTCCATTTCAAAAGGATGATCTCAGTATTTTGGCTGGTTCATTTGTTTCTCATAGGCTGCTGCCCACACCCCCTCCCCTACGAATAATAATGGATATTGGTTGCATTTTGTTGGTTGTTTTGCATAAGGGCGAATTGTACAAAGGATGTAGCGGGTTATTCGGCTCTTTGCCAAACAGTCAGCGATTTATACAGCACATATCCCCGCTCCACAGCAGGTTCTATGCGCTTTACAATCTATAATAATTAGACAGGCAAGTGAAATTTGCTACCCTCTGAATTACCATACATTGGTATAGAGGACCTTCGAAAAAAAAAGCACAGCAAGATCTATCAACTTTCATTCTTTCACTTATATGCCCATAAGGAGTTAATATCACTGTAAAACCTCCACAAACAGTCGTGCCCCCACTCACCTCCTCCCTGGACATTCCTCCGCCTGAGGAGGATTTTGGCTGGAGCATCACAAGGTCACCAAGGACGTTGAACGTTTCATTCTGAGCAAACGTGATGTTGGCGTTCTCATGGAGACCAAAGATCTCTGGAGTATCGTTGATCGGCAAGCTTCGAATGTAGCCAAGGTAGCCCTGTACACCGAAAATATAGCATTGCAAAAAAGTTAACAATCTTCAATGGCTTTTTAGTGGATCGGTTAAAATTTTCTCAAAGAGCTCAATTTTTTAAAAGGAAATGATGAGAATCATGGTACAGTTCCATATAATGTACTGTACCATCTGACTCATATATAAAGTGTACTGCTGAGTCTTCCTTAAAACCTACATCTGTTTTAAAATCACTGCAATTCATTCACAAGTTGAGGTCAATATTTCTAGATTCATTTTGTGTAAAGATAAGGAAATAAAAGAATCTCATAAATGTTTAACCATAGGGGGTAAGTGGTACGATATTTTAAAGGTTAAGATAGTTGAAATAAGATGATATCCAGGTGGATGCTGTCAGAAGGAACAGAAGCAAGAAAATGAACATCAAACATTATTTCAATAATCCTCAATGAAAATAAAACTTAATATCTTTTTCACTTCATGTCAAACTTACACTGTGTTCATTCTCTGGGCTGATCTGCTTGTAGATGGCTGACTCAGAGTAGATGAATTCCTCACTGATGACATCAGTGTTGTAGAAGCCGCCCAGAACATTCATGAGGCAACGTCGATCCCAGTCGTCTGTGACACGACCGCCGTAGTTGATATGGCCGGCCGTGTAGACAAGCACCTGCGTAGGGAAAATTGAACACGTCATCAAATTAATGTAATAGTACACACGTCTTACATGGGGGAAATTTGAATGTTTTGCAATACAAAAATAGAAGAAATTTGTGTCGAGGATACAAATACAAATTCATACCGCAAATATGGAACAAATTTCTTTAATGTGGCAAATTAAATAGGTCTTGATGACATCTTAAGAAAATGCACACAATAAAACGTTTTTTAGAAATGACACATCAAAGCTTAAATACAACCTTTATAAATTGTGCATGTAAACTGACAGAGGGAATTACTGTGTTCTAAAATTTGAAGGTGTTTGTAGATGGTGACTGTCAAAGCTGTCAATGAATTTTATCATCCTTGATGCAATTAGAATTGATAAATAGTTGTCTTACCTTGTACGGAATATCCTCGTACTCCATAAGGAACATCTTGAGCTGGCTGACACAGATACGTAAGTCACCGTCTGTGAACTCGTAGGGGATGTTGAAACCCAGCGCTCCAAACTTTCTTCTCTCAATGATGACACCATGGAAGAGGCACAGGGACAGGAGCAAGTGCTTGAACTCCGGCACCTGAGAAGAAACAGGGACATTGCAAGTTCAGCAACTCAAATTATGTATGGTCAAAGTGAAAAAATCATAAATAATAATTATTCACTGTAATAATTTGTACTAATTCAAGGTTGAGATCACGCCTAAATTTATAATCTGTGCATGAGTAAATAGGCTAAAACAGCTGAGGCTGGCGCCTCTATACATAACCCACTCCTTACTACTACTGCATGGGTAAATTAAAGAAATAAAAGATATAGATTTATTTTCAATTTGAAGGGAAAAAAGATTTTAAGATATTTTCAATTAACTGAAAAATAGTCACACTATGGCTCCCTGGTTATGGTAAAAGGGATACAATCATGACAAATAATAGTGACCAAGGCAGGAAGAATTAATATTTTGATGTCAGCTCATGATGGAACCTCTTTCATAACGGGAAAAAAAGATTTTAAGAAATTCTCATTAACTGAAAAATAGTCATACTTTAGCTGCTTGGTTATAGTCAAAGGGATACAATCATGACAAATAATAGTGACCAAGGCAGGAAGAATTAATTTCCTTGATGTCAGCTCAAGATGTAGCCAACTTTAGTGAGGGGAAAATAGACATAAAGAAATTTTCAATATACTGAAAAAGTAGTCATAATGTGTGCCAAATTATGGTCTGAAGGAGACTAATAATAAATATATTAGTAATCAGTGCAGTAGCCATTGATTTCCTTGATGTTACCTCATGATGTTATTTGCGTTTTATTGGGATTTTTAGTGTCTCTTTTAAGACTTGAAAATAGATATCAAGCCCAGGAAATCATACAAATTATAGTCATGATATCCATGCTTAACTGTCAGTAGATCTAATAATAAATAATAATGGATTGCATTTATATAGCGCATATCCCAATTACTGGCTCTATGCGTTTTACAATCAAAGTGTCAGTAGATCTAGAGAATGCCAGTGCAGTGATTGGTTTGGTTTGGTTACCAGTTTTACGTCCCCTGCAACACTGTAAGGTCATTTAAAAGACAGGCTACTTCGACCCTGCCTGCCAGGGCCAACCCGAACTGAGAGGGAAAAAATCCCAGCAGAAAAAACCCCCAGATCGTCCGCGATCGGGGATCGATCTAGGGTCTTCCCGCATGCAAGGTGAAGAGCCTAACCATTACACCACAGCGACGGTCCAGTGCAGTGAGAGTAGACAAATGGACTCACCCTGTTGCCGCACTGGTTGAGGAAGTCATCGGTGAAGCCCATGTAAGACCTCAGCAGGTTGGCCTTGATGCCCTTCGGGGGTTCGACCGTCATCTTTGAGCTGTTCTGAAGGATGAAGACGGGGAACCTCTCGCTGGGCATAGAGGTCAGCCAGAGGCGGAAGTCACGGTGGACCTGTGGGGGAGCGGAAAACACAGTGACAGTAGAAGGAGAGGTGGGTTAGGTTTTGGTTTTGGTTACCAGTTTTACGTCCCCTGCAACACTGTAAGGTCATTTAAGAGACAGGCTACTTCGACCCTGCCTGTCAGGGCCAACCCGGGCTGAGAGGGAAAAAATCCCAGCAGAAAAAAACCCAGATTGTCCGCGATCGGGGTTGGAACCAGGGTCTCCCGCATGCAAGGCAAAGAGCCTAACCATTACACCACAGCGCTGGTGAGGGTGGTTAGACTTTATATTGTTTAAATTATAAGTGATAGTACTAAGGAATGGAAAATACTAAGAATAAAGAGAAAAATACACCCAAATGTAATGCCCTATCAAGTCTGCCACTCGTCATCCGAACATAATGGCCGAGTCGGGGCCTCTGTCCCCACAAACTGTGTGGTTCAGGTGGGCGGAAGGTCTCGGTTCGCTCCCCGATATTGCATGTCCAGTGAATGCGGGTTGGAGTGTGAGTATAGGTGTAACCCTAGATAGGAAACACAGGTTTATTTCTCATATTAGCATGTTTATAAGCCTTATTGACGGTGCAGAGTGGTTTGGGCTTAGTATATTTTTACCATTGTAATGGATTTGGTTGTGCGATAGTTGCTGTTTTAGTTTGTCATGAGCTGTTTTGAATAGTTTACATTGAATCAATACATGTTCTATTGTTCATGATCTTTGGCATTCTTTACGTGTTTCTTTTCTTGTCAGAAAGAAATGGAGTACATATAGCCTCACATGTGTTATCTTTTCCAGAACAGACAGAGGGGGGGGAACAAAACAAAGCCAAAACCAGCTCAACCCATTCAAACACGAGTTCAGCTTACCTTGTCTGGATCAATCTGTTCCACTAGTCTCTCCATCATAGGCATAAAGCTAGGAGCCAAGTGACAGTTCTGGAAGAAGACCCACTTGCCCCGCTCCATGGCCGACTTCATCATGGCTTCAGCGCGCGGACCCTGTGGATATTCAGCGCATGTACACATTTATCATGAGAGTGCAGAGTGTAGTACATGTGTATAATAATATTCTATTTGGTTTAGTTACCAGTTTTACGTCCACTGCAACACTGTAAGGTCATTTAAGAGACAGGCTGCTTTGACCCTGCCTGTCAGGGCCAATCCGGGTTGCGAGAGAAAAAATCCCAACAGATAAAAACCCAGATCATCCGTGCTCGGAATCAAACTCGGGTCTTCCGGGTGTCAGGCGAAGAGCCTGACCATTACATCACAGCGCCGGTATAGTATTGTATATCATGCATGAATCACCAATGCCTGTGCAAAGGAAAAGAGACTAATTTCTCTTTGTGAGATTATATGTTCAGCTTGTCCTTATCACTGATATGTTAAACTTGAAAAAAAACGAAAAAACAAAAATTTAAATCTTTTAAAAATCCACCAAAGCACTTACCTGTCCTTGACCCAGAGAAATGGCCGTCAGTTTCTTAGCAAATCTCATCACCTCTGCAAACTTATACAGATCGTTGGCCGGGTCAGTACCCTGTGACAAGACAAACACAAGAGGGGTTGTCGGAGATGAGTCCTTGTACACCAGGCCCAGGTCCGATGTCTGCGGCTCGATGAAGCGCTGACCCATGAACTCAGCCACGTAGTCCTGCATGGCGTTGGTCACTTTGTCTGGCCGCAGAGCTTTGAGGACAATCATGGCCTGGAACTTGTCTAGATCCTGCGCCCACGCTCCAGGAAGCTCCTCTCTGCAAAGGACATTTCAGTTGGCGTGTCATTAATTCAAGATCATAGATATCTTTTCAAAGCTCCGGCTGCTTGTCCTCATGTCAGAATAACGGCAGCATTAATTCCAATGTAACCATAAATTTATCAAAAGGATTAAAAATGTCTTTTTTTAAATTATCATTCATAAACACACACAACGCAAAGTTGACAAATCCTCTCATTAATTTGTTGACGTAAAGTTGAAATCAGAATAACATCACCCATCTGAAGAGCATATTCAATTATAAGTCAGAACGCAACTCACCCACAAACTC
>JAUKPP010121868.1:0-15308 GCA_032273245.1 Phyllaplysia taylori
TTTAAGAGACGGGCTACTTCGACCCTGCCTGTCAGGGCCAACCTGGGCTGAGAGGGAAAAATCCCAGCAGAAAAAAAAACAGATCGTCCGCGATTAGGGGTTGAATCGAGGTCTTCCGCATGACAGGCGAAGAGCCTAACCATTACACCACAGCGCCGGTTAATTTTTCAGAGTTTTCGATGCTTTTAACTCCATCTTTTCAGAGACAAGTAAAATCGAAAGCCCCATCATTCTTAACTGACTTCTGTAAGATAAGGGACATAAAACAAATACAAACCTAGACAAAAAACCAACATTAAGCTTCTGACGCAAGCTACGACTACTCAGGCTGTCCGAAAGGTAATTATAAAATGGACGTGGCTAAAAAAAAATGTTGGGTCCCAAATTTTATCAGGGCTCACCGTGTTTGGTGTAACATCAGAGTAAACTGACTTCATTGATGCAAATGAGAATCTGCTGAAATAATTGTGATGTGATTTTACTTATTTTACCGATTGAAAATAAGACTCAAACTTTTAGAGCTATGGCCATATATTATAATTATTTTTCAGACAGTCCTTGAAGAAGATAACGAAATAGTAAAATTTCAAAGAGATCCAAACTACACCTACATGTATTTGGCGTTCCCACGGCAAAATTCATATCTTGTGTACATAGACCTCCACTACCTACAGGCCGAGAGGCTTTTTAAATTCTGTGTCCACAGCTTCAGCCTTAATTTCAAATGGCTGACAGATATTGACACAGTTTGAAGAAAGACGAAAAGGATCTGAGAGGTCTAAGTTAATGAGCTAAGGTGATAATCATATAATGAAGCCATTATTATAGTCATTCTGAAACAATCTCAATGATGACAGTTACTGTGTAGCAATAGCAGCAATAAACCTGCTCAATGTACAATGGACCAGGAGTTCACAGCAAAACTAACATGCTTTGGAGCACCACGCGTGACACAGTGGAACTCGGATCCAGTATGTTGGGAGGGCCCAATGCTCTTGTTATATCCGAGGTAGCAAGTTCAACACTCAAGACAGGTGTCGGTGGATGCATAAATTTATTGAGAATCACTCACAAAGAAGTTAAACAAATAAGTTGCATTAATTACAAAACAACAAAACTCAAGTTTTGAGCATAGCTGAGCATGTGAGTGGGGCTGGGGCGATGGGTCACAAGAAATAGTGACTTCCAGCGTGCGAACAAATAAAAACATACCAGTGTTTCGTCAGCCTTACCATAACTTAGTGACAGAGTTATGTAACATTGCTGATCCACATATCAGCGTACTGAGAGCCCCTCTCAGTCAAGGTGGAAATTCATATCTGCATTCCACTCATGTCTCTCTAGAGTCACATCTAGAAGCAGGGGTAACAGCTTCAGTACTCTCAGTTCTAAATATAAGTCTATGACACATTCAATATCATAGATAGTTTTGATATGAAGAACCCATAAATTTCCAATTTATGTAACCTTTTAACCATAAACCTGGCCAAAACTGAAAAGCAGAAGACACACTTATATAAATTAAAATACATGCTCACGTACAAGTACGCAGCAATCTATTTCCACCCAAGAGCTAAAAGAATTACGTTACAAATCTTTTCAAGTAATTCGCTAAGAAGTAATTTTAAAAAGTACTTAAAGTATTAAATGCAACAGTATCAGTCATTTACAAAAAGTATAACTAGTCTTATTCTCTCCCTAACACTGTTTTCGTTTTGGCTATCATCAAACTACTGGTAAAATTTTATATAAATCTTTTCTAAAAACAAAAACGTGTGTACATGTAGAACTACTATGACTGGCTGCCCATATTACCTTGGACAGACAACAATCCGTCTCTTTTCATTTCAATGAAAATACTCAACAATTCCCAGCAAACATGGTGTCAAGCTTTATCCCATTTTCGCCAACATTTCGTCTGCTTACTTCTTTTTGTAGGCCTACTATCTCTAAATTTTAAGAAGCTAATGTGGGGCATTTTATTAGTCAGCCAGTAAGTTGCAGTTACATTTTTGCCCCGTAAAAATGTGCTGATTGTACAAAAAAAAACCTAAGCTAACGATTTGCACGACATTTTAACATTTTGTTTCCTCTCCTCTAATCTAACCCACCAAATCCACATGAGCAGAAAGATCTGGATGCCCTTCTCTTGCACATCTCAATATTTCCTTTCAGAGGCAATCTGCCCAAGACAAGTTTACCTCTCAGTTCCCACATGGCTCTATCAACATGCAGAAACAGTTGTTGACTCTCTCATTGCTGAAACTAAGAGGAAGCAATATAATTATAATGGTGTACATATCTAATGATAATCCTTTTCCTCTCCCCGATTTCAGTTGAAAAGACAACCACAGTCTCTGTTCCCATTACCCGCCAAAATAGATTTTCCCTAAGTTTTCAATAACAAATTGTAATGGAAAATTAAGTCAAGAATGAATGTTCCGTGTATCCTTGCATTCATCAACTTTCTATGTAGAAAAAGACAAATTGACAACAGGAATGCAGAACTAAACACATGTCATTTCATTTTTCACGTACTGATTGGACATTGTGCAAATGTTGTTTATGTCATGATTGGAAAATGGTGACACAATAAACACAAAATCAACAGTGCATCAAATAGATTAAAATACAGGGCTCTACACCTCACAGCACAACCTAAAAAGGCACCTTCGTTCAAACGAATGCTTTAGCGTACAGTTTGTACAGACACACTGTCACCTTTCCACTAAAACCAAACCTTTTTCAGCAAAATATGCTCACAGGTAAGACTTATAGTAAATGACCAAGAAATATGTATCTCATCAATGAGAAAAGCTGTCCTAGACAAGCACACAATTCGCTTGATTGCCCTCACAAGTGCTGAATAAGCTTTTTTTTTACCTTTGCTGACCACACATAACATATCATCAGGCTCCTGAAATATTCAAGCAATTTAAAACGGTTTTTGATCAGTCACTCCAAATGAGACTGTGAAAGACTGTTTCTAGGGTAACCATGAACATATCAAGTAAATGAAGATGCTGCATCCCTTTTCCTCATTTAAAAAACACTAAAATTTATAAGCTGTGATTTGAATTCTTGTTTTTCCCATAGGCTGATTGCAGTGGCCTAAAGAACTACACAAAGTTGTCATTATGCCAATGAAAGTGCCAGACATGCTGTAAAACCAGTGCAGAAATGCAACATTCACTGCCTTGATATCACCAAATGTCTGGTGCTTATACAAGGAGCTATCTAACACAGTCGTCTGGTGGCTGGGAACACAGATACAGAGCTTTCAAGTATTGGGAGACAAACAGACATTTTAAGGGGCAAAAGAGACAAAACAGCAAGATTCCAGTTCCCCCAATATTGACATGCCTAAAGTAAAGAGTGACCCTGTATAACATCCCTCTCAGGGTCTAAAACAAACTTCACTATTGTTTACAATACCAGAAATTGCATCACAGGATGTGATTTATAAACATTCCATGGTACAACACAAGCATTTTTTAATTTGACCTTACTTTGACAAAAGGACATTTCTAATTTCAAACACAAGCAAAGAAAAAGAAGACTGTCGGCAGTGTTTTCTTTTTAAAAAATCAATAATGTCTCTTTATTCAAGACTGCATAGCATTTCCCACACAGACAACTTCAAAAGTTTCAAATTCACTTGATTGGCAGTAGGAAGAAATGTATGAGGAGCAAGAATTTGTATGGTTTTTGTTAAAGGTTAATGTAAAGCGCCTAGAGCTGTGTACTCACGGGAGTAGGCGCTGTAGAAATGATCTACATTATTATTATTATTAATAACTCCCATCAGAGAACCTCCTAAGTAAAAATAAAACAATGACGAACGGCGTTACACTAGTATAGAAACTGTTTGCACATAAATAGCTCAACAATAGTTTGCCCATTAAAATAATACGTGAATCAATAAAAGTATAAAAGTAAAAAAGAAACACACTATTGCATCTCATACAAACATTCGAGCATACAAGAAAAAAAGTAAACTCCAAACAGAGACTGGGCAGTCTATTTGTTCAACAAATTTCAAACTTCTATCAATTTCCTACAACACTGATAAGAATACCAAAATACGAAAAATACAGACAGATCATGAAACTTTAAAACACAACAAACAAAATATACACATATCAAACAAAATCATGTTAAAATGTGATCTTTGGTGTCAATACATACTGTCAGACAAAAGCAAGCATATACTAGGTAATCTTAATATTTTTTAACAAGCAGGCATTTTGTTTGAAGAACTGGGACAAGATTATTGTACTGGTACCATCATAAATACCATTCATTTCCACAGTGACTGATGATATCAACTCTTTACGCTGTACCTTTGAAAATAAAGATTTTGCAGCATTTTTGCAATGACAAGTCAAGATTCAAATGGGCAATATTTGCATTAATCTATCTTTATTCATGCTGTGTTTTCTGCATGTTTAAATTTTTCATGTTGCTCTTTGCCTAACAAATTCTTATATTGATATCCACTTCCTCAAATGGTATGTGTATGTTTTGGTATTCTATCCTTTAAAATCACATACTATTATTACCATAGCCTTTCACTGCAAAGAGTTGGAAAAAAAATGCAAAACATGAAATTAACAAACCTGCTTGGATTTGGTAACTTATAGGTTGTTTCAACTATAGTCATCAAAGTCTTAATATAATGCATTAAAATGAATATAACCAGTTGGAGGACAGACATATTTTGGCACTCATCGACAAAAAACTACATCAATGTTTCTACTTCGAATTTTTAAATAGTATTGGAAAAAGTGCTTTCAACATACTTAAGTTAAATGGTACACTGCAAATTTGGTATAATTCTCTTTAGAAATTTATACTGTTGGGATGGTTGGATTAGACTGTTAAACTAAATTGAAAATCCATTCTAGTGAAGATTAGGTACCTAAGTGTACACTTCCTTCTGTCTGAGTGTATGCAAAGTAAGTTGCTCACAGCTAACTTTTCATCCCAACTTCTTAAAAAACAGTCAACCCCAACTACATAAAGTGAGGAAAGGCAAGAGAGAAGATACACTTTCTTGTAAATCATATCTGAAAATCTATAAAGAAATAAAAATTGTTTGTTTAAAAATAGAAAATAAAATTACAGATGGGAATTGCATGATGGCATTACTAAAAAAGGACTGTTTCGGTACAGAAAAATATAAATAGCAAAAACTATTTTCTATGCAAACAAAAAGTGGATTAGCAAAGAACAGTGATTCTAATTTCTTCCAATAGTTTCCACCATAACGTTAGAGAGAACAATTGTCCAACTGACTGCAAATGAAGTGATATGGTAAAAGAGAGCAAGAATCAAAATAATACTGTATATATTATACAGATTTCTCGACAGGAGTGTCAAACAGCCAACTCCAGACCTGAGGTTCGGACACATGTGATGTGGAATGCTAGAAATAAAGCTCATGGAATATGAAAACAGACTTGTCACAGAAAATAGTTAGAAAATAGAATGATAAAAACTTAAAAGGGGCCTAAAGAAGAGTCAAGCACCAAAGCCCATATCCTTACTCGAGCATCTTCAAGAAATGACAATAGAATGGACACAATGCGCAACTTTTCATGCTCAGTCATACTCGTAAGTTAAGGAACAAAACTATATCATATGAACTGCCTTGACTCCCTGAAATAAAAGAAAGTACTTAAACATGAACTTAAACACATTTTCAACCCAAACTCACGAAATAAAGAACATAACACTGGTGGAGTGATGAAACCTCTTAACCCACAATGGAAAATTTGATATATTAAAGGCAAATTAAACTGATTTGCTCTTGAAAAAAATGTATTTTAGTCACTTAAAGTTAAAACAGATAAACGGAAACTCTTTGTTATTCTTAATACCAAATGCAAAAGGAGAACTGGGAAAAGAAACAAATTGAAAAGAATGTTGTTCCAATAATTGTGGGTTACGAGGTTTCGTCACTTCACCAGTGATAAGCAAGTTTTAAGCCATTCCCCTGCCCGATACAACATTCTAACACTAAGGGCAAATCTCATTGCAT
Source organism: Phyllaplysia taylori (assembly GCA_032273245.1). Taxonomy (NCBI): domain Eukaryota; kingdom Metazoa; phylum Mollusca; class Gastropoda; order Aplysiida; family Aplysiidae; genus Phyllaplysia; species Phyllaplysia taylori. The sequence continues at coordinate 6,044 of JAUKPP010121868.1, forward strand.
TAGAAAGAGAAAATCTGCAATTGCTTTGAGTATAAATAGATAATAAACACAGATTACATTCAAACACACTGAGAAACTGTTGGGGAAAATCACTTCAGATTACAATCTCCAGGGAGAGAATATGTGAGCCCTTGGTATGCATGCATGTGAACAAATATATCTATTCATATTTCCAAGGACATCAAGTTAGTTGTGGAAGTTTTTCATGGAAAGATTAAGTTTAGAGTTACATGAGATCAGAACAGGGCCAACAGTACAGCTACATGCTTGGAAAAGACCTTCACACTTAGATTATTGAATACTTTTGTAAATATGTCGTATATGTGCACACAGCTATCTTCAATTCAAGTGATATTAGCAGATATGTGATCAGAAAATATCCCCATCAAACCTTCTTGCACAATGCCCTCCTAAAGTTTGACAATCAAATTTGCAGTAGTATCTTGGCTATCCAACTTGTTCAACATAAGATATTCTGGTACAGCACAATCATGTGTACCAATATCTCAAAGTGTGGATAAAATAATTCTCTGAGGGGAAAAATGTCTTAGGTATTTGAGACCAATAAAGTCTCTAGATGTAAACTATTGGGTGGGACAATTTAATATTTCTTTTCCTTTTGTAAAATGAATGTAAACTAAAAATTACTGAGCTCATTTAAAATGGAGGATTCATCTCTTGAGTGTCTCTGTGAAGTAATTGAGCAGCTTTTCATTTTCCTCCATATCAAGTTTTTTTTAATACAAGGAAAAAAGAAGAAAACAGGGATAAATTAAGAAACCAACTACTTCCACCCCCCCCAAAAAAAATAATAATAACCACATCATCTCGAGTCAACAAGCAGAAATGAGCTTGCATGTTTATTACAATTCTCCTTATGTTCGAGACAATGTTTTAATTCTGCCTTGTGTGTTTCAGAAAGTAAGATTAAAATTTAAATTTTCAATTAAAAAAAGTCACATCTTGACAGTTTTGAAATATCAATGTAAAATGTGGTTCATGACAACTAAAAACAATTTTTGTCCCCTTCCACAGTGACTAGGAATTTTATGTTTATAAAGCTTTAGTAACCATCTCATGGATAAAGTTTTGCATAAAATATGCACACATAGGCTTGTGTGTTTGTAAAAGTGCATTTACATGTTGTACATGTAGATTTACGTAACTGGGGCTCAATCCAGTTGAAGACTTCTAATTCTACAAATAGTTTTCAGAATTAACATTCTTTATTCACAATTTTATCTTCAGTTATTGAAGCACTTATAAAAATTATTTGCTGGGACAGAACTAAAAGTGTTGAAACTTTCTCAAACCAACATCTGTTGCAAAATAAGAGCAAAGACTTCTCATAATAAATTTGGGTGATTTTTTATATCACTTGAACAATCTTATTTCTTATTCTATCTATAGACTAAAGCCCCTACAAATATTACAGATGATGGCTCTCGCTAGATTCTTTATGGAGCATTTTGTATCAAAAGTCTAATTTTGTCCGACTATTTGATACCCTGTATCGTTGCATATTTGTGTGGGATACTGTTTTCAGACCATTCATACTGGTACCAACTAAATTAGTCACTCGACAACCAGCGTCTCACTCTTTACCAAATTCCTTGTTATCACAAAATTTCACTTCCAACCTCCAACCAGCAGCAGAGGTCTCCACGTTAAAGTTTCACTAAACGTCAACCTCCAATTGCCACCCGCTCCCTTTCTCTCATGGCCCAGCAGAGCAGTGATCTTAAACTCTCATCCCAGTGACAAACGTTCATCTGCTCTGCCCAGAGGGGGGGGTCAATGGGGCTATTTTCCAGTCATGAAGGATGCGGCACAGCAAGATGACACAGATCTGGAGACACAGCACAGCACCAGAGAGAGAGTTGAACACTTCATTCCTCCAGAGACTATGAGTCTCCTCCCTCCCCTGTGATTTCAGTGCCATATTTAGAGGCTAAGGAGCGTGCCATGTACTGCCAGTATTCACTACGCAACGTGTCATGTTCTTCTGCGAGCTCTGTGCACAACTGTGGAACCAAGGCAGAAAAATGTTAGTCAACTACCACTTAATACATGAGGAAAAAAGGGGGAAAAAAGCAATTTAGCTAGATGAAAACAATGACAATGACTTAAGCAATTAAATCTTGTTTTTTCATGTAAGTTGTCATTGCTCAACATTTAAAGGTCCTGCAAGTGCTTAAAAATAATCTTGTGTTGAACAGCAGTGTAGGGCTATGCTGATAGAATTAAAAATTGCTAAAAGCAGCAAATGCTCGCCAAATTTTAACATAATTCAATGCTACAGTACGGTATAAAATTCCAGGGGCAACTTTCGTATATTTTCTTCAAAACTAACGCACCAATTTCTCCCAAACTTTGCACGGGTCCTTGTATCTATTTATCTCAACAGGATCATATTTTTCTAAATGGACTCGTCTTATTTAAGAAGTTTCTTTTACTAAGGTCAATAAAAAACATCAAAGTGACATAATCGGAAATTTTCTAAACTCTACAGCAAATAGCAACTTGGGAGCTCATTTTTCTGACGTCACAAGACTAAATGAGTACAAATTCCCCCCTCGACCTCGTACCAATGAAAAGCTTGTGATATTCCCGCTCCGGCTACCTTCTTGTTTTTCATTGATCTTATTTAAAGAAATCTAAAAAATAAGACGTGAATCCATTCAGAAAATATAATCCTTTTGAGACAAATGGAAACAAACACCTGTGCAAAGTTTGAGAAAGATTCATACAGTAGTTTTAGAGAAAATCAAGTGGAAGTTCCACCATGAATATTTTACCACACTATAGTTAACAATAGCAAGCCATGCACAAACAAAAACACAAAAAATTGAAAATGGGCCTGAAGGGGAAAAAAGGGGTTCTGCGCAACCCAACATCGTTTGACTCGGAATCTATAGTACACATACAGTACACACTAGAACAAAACTCATTCACAGTATTATTAAAACATAATAATACGATCGAAACAGCAGAATTAAATGCGTTGTGGTAACTCACTTGTGTGGCTTTCTGCAAACTTTCCTCTTTCTTGGGTTTATTTGATTCCAGCATCTCTTCATAGCAGTCGATCATGCATGCAATGAGGAAGGGGGAACGGATTTGCTTAGAGTACAGCTCCTGACAGAATTCCATCACTCTGGGGTAGTCACACAGTTTGCGATCCAGCAACACTCTGCATAATATAGAAAGGAGTAGACAGTCAAGTTGTTACATTCATATTTGCATATAACTCGGGTGTACGTTCAATTCAGAGCTTTCAGATCTAAGCCAACAAAGTCATACACATCAATTCCATTCTTTTCCATGATTTCGTTTTATCAGTTTACTTGAGATTAAAAGGAAACATCGCTAGGATCAGAAGGTGTTTTCTAAGGCTGAAAACCTCAATCAAAGCTAGTGCATTTTACCACTGTAAAAAAAAAAAAAAAAAGGCTAAATCTTCAAATTAGTTGCATCAAAATAATTTGTAACAAGAAAGGAGAACAAACATTAGCATTTCAAAGGGTTATTGTCGTGTAAGCGAGACAAAGAATTATGTGCACAAGATTCAAGAATTTTTGTAAAGAGGCTCGTCTCATTGCAATATTGATATTCATACTTGAGCAAGATTCCATAAAAACACAGCTTACCCTTTCATGTAATTCCAGGCACTTTCGTTGTTAGGAGCCTTCTTTATGTAATCCTGTGCATATCTGAAAGATGTTTGAATTTTAGAGTGACACAGCTGTGGGACAGGTGAGATAAATGCATCAAAACCAGAAGTTCAGCACAGGATTCTCTTTATACAATGTAATCAGACACAAATTTGCATTTTGTAACCAAGTCCCACTGTCATCAGGTTATTAGAAATAATTCATAATGTAAATATTTTTAAAAATCGTCTTATATGAATGGTCTCCTTTTATTACACATTAATAAACAAAATTAAATTGCAGCAGGCAAGCTTTCGATACATCCAAGGATGTTGTAGGTAAGATGCACTGTAATAATGACATCTCAGTATTAGCGTTAAGCCTGTTGTGGCAAACTTTGTGAACCATTTTACTGGAGAGCAACATTGAAAATTGATGTTACATACATGACATGGATCAATCTGAGTCAATGGCGCCCATATAGGGAATGGCAACTTATCAGTCCAAAATTTACTGAACTTTTCGCAAGCTAAACAGATTTGGAAAAATACACTTATTCCATTGTAGATTAGTACCTAAGGTCCCACTTACAGAAAATGACGGAGCAAATCAAAATTACAGATTTCAGTAAATTTATGGAAAATTTCCATCTCGGATTTACACATGGAATCGTGGTTCCGATAACCTTGGGAGTCATTGGTTTGTCAATTTTGGCTACAAAAGCTTTCTTGTGAAACTCACTTCAACTCTTTCAGGACCACATCATCTGTAAACCCAGTGGTGTTCTTGATCACAAAATGCCTCTGATTCCATGCTGAGTTGTTGCGAAGATCTTCCTTGAGCAATTTATCCACATACTCCAACTCCTTATCCCACAAGGAAAACTGCTGGATGCACCACTGCCTGTAAATACCAATATCATTTGTGTGAAGAGTTGGGGTTATAAATAACACACACAGAAATGTAAAACAGCTTTGAACTCTGTAGAAAATCATAGGAAAGAAAGAATGAAAACTCTAAAAACAAGAGAAAATATTACTACTTTTCTGTGAGTTATTTGGTTTCTCAATAAAATTCCCCCGCCAGATCAGAAATCTTCCTGAGTCAAATCTGAAAGATCAACAATAAAATTGGTAGTGGTGGGGGAGAGGGGAATGGTGCTTCACATCTGAAATTAACTCAAAAGCATGGCAACCTACATAATCAAAAAATGAACATACAAACATAATATCCCTCGCAAGCAATGCAGCACAAATTATCGTGGATAGGTTCAGACAAAGGTTCAGGTGTTCCATTTCCATGTCTAATATTTTTATCTGCACTGCAAAGCAGATTATTGTCAAACTTCTTTTCAATACAAAAAGCAAAACAAACACACATTATTGTCACTTACTGATGAGTCAACCAACTGTCCCTTGTCATTGTGAAAACCACCATAACACATTCACTTGAGAAATTGCACTTTTCAGAGTAGCACATTTTGCGCTTAACATAGCAAAATCAAATGTACATGTCTCTACTTTTATTTTTCAAACCAAGCGATCATTTGAACTCAAACATTTCACTTTGAAGCCATGACATAGTACAGACATGTCTTCCTGAGTTGCTTAGAGTTTGAGTACAGAGTATTTTCAATATTGCTGATGGCAATATAGATATTTTCAGAGATCATATGGGTCGGTCACTCAAACAAGTGATGCTTCTGTTTCTATGGATGCTGACACAGAGGGGGCACTTAGGTTTTGTTTCTGGACAGATTCTAGTATTATCAGCTGTGTCCTACAAGTTATGTGGTGGGACAGCAGGCAGAAAATATCAAATGAAATGTAAAATTTTGAAATGATTAAATAGAACAAAAACAACAGATTTCATTCAAAGAAAGAATTACAGCACAGGTCATCACTCAAACATAGACAAAACTATTACTACCATCAGAAAGTTTGTCATTTGCTTCCCTTACCTGTGCTGCCAAGCATGATAATTTTTGGCATCATCTCTGAGGATGTTCTCTGTGAAATTAAGTTCTTGTGATGCATCTTCAATCCACTCCACCAGTACACGCCGATGATGCCTGGAAGACACACAAATTAAAGTTTCAGGGCATCTTGGCTGCATTAAAAATTTACTTTGAGCAATAGAATGGTAGCTCGCAAGTGCTCTCATGTGATGAAAGATCTTGAATTGAGCTGCTAATCATGTGCAAACTGTAAGACTTTCTACAACTCTTGTCATCACTCTTCTCATTCACAAATCAGGCTTAACTCTGAAATGCCCGTCCTGTAAGAGACCAAATGTTGCCCCATTTTTCATGTTAAAAAAATCAGCATTTAAAAAAAATAAGAAATTAAATGTATAGCTTTAAAATATAAAGTCCAAACAAACAAAAAACAATTAACAGCTTTGTGCTATTCATGTAACTTGAACCAAAGCAATCATATCAAACTCACCATACTTGATAATTCTTTGGATTATCTTCTATAACCTGAGATATGTAGCGAAGCTCCTCCTTCAGATCTTTATTCAAATCTTGTAAAATATTCCGTCTGTAGTTCCTAAATGTGAAAAAAAAAAAATTCAAACAAACCATCCAGATCAATCTTTTTTTTAAAAAGAGTGCAGTAATGAAACAGACAATGAGCAAGAGTTTGTTATAATGCTTTGAATGACACACACTCATTTTACTTCTTGGAAGCATGACTGTATTCAATGAAGCATTAGATTAGTACAGTGTTGGGACCCTTTAGGTGTTAATCAACTTTATTTTTTACATGAAGGTTCAGCTGTGTCAAAACTTTGCTGCAAAACATTGAACAATACACAGGCAAAAAATTGAAAGGGAAAACACAATTAACTTGAGAAGAAACGGTAATAAGCGAGTAGTTTTAAACAGTACCTATACTTTGTTTTGGGCTCTAAGCGCTATATAATACAATCATTCAATTCATCGATGGCCAGACTAAATGAACACACAGAATGCACACACACACAGTTGCTCTATGCCCTCTCAATGTTTTCACTATTCTTTTTCTAATGACGTGAAGGGCATTATTTAATACTGCCAGAATATAATAATACAGTGTATAGCAGTGACAGACAATATCGGATGAAACCACTTACTTACCAAACAGAGTAATTAGCAGGGTTGAGTTCTGCTGCCTCTTTTGTAAGGTTTAAAGCTCTTTCTGACTTTTCATCTGCTGCAATAATCGCTCTGAAGTAGTCATACACATCCCGAACTGAAAAGAAAATGAGCTGATAATTAATAAGCCATTATACTGATACAAAAGAGAGAAAAGTGGTTGTCTTGGACAGGTGGTCGTCTTGGACAAGTCAGATGAATATGAAGTGAAAAAAAAAACTTTCCTCTCCCTCCACTCAAATGAAATGAAGTAAGAAAACAACTAACCCTTTCATTGCCAAGTGGGATGTTTTTAAATATTCATTTTTAAGATGTTGATTTTTTCCTCTGGGGGGCGAGGGGCTTGGTATTTTTGTTGTTGTTCAAAATGTATCAGATGAGTGGGATAGAGTGCCGTGGAGAGAATAAAGAAATGTGGCGTCGCTACTCAACGAACAAGCAACACCATTGTGGCAAGTCTGTAGTTACAGATCTCGTGTTGGTCAAGAATTACAATGCATTGCGAATTGTGGGAGGGGCTAATAACGACAGGTGAATGGATTAAGATGGTCGCTTGCCATACTCATCCGCAGCTGAAAATTTGTTTACCAAAGACCAACACGGGTAAGCTCTAACCTTGCCACTGCTCAGTGCTTGTCAGCAAGTGTATAACTTGTAGGAGGGGCTAAGATATATAATGTGTAAAAACGATAGGTGAAAAGAATGGGTTCTGGCGGCCGGGACAAAGGCTCATCATTCGTCCACAGCGATAGGCGCCAGTGATTATGGCAACGTATCCAGGTGAAAAGAGAGTCGAGTGGTTGTCTTGGGCAGGTTTTTGTAGCTGTTGGTCAGTAAAATAGGGTGGTTGCAGTCGCGTTAGACAGGTGGTCGTCTTGGAGAGTGACATTATATAGATAAAAATCAAGGGGGGAAGTGAGAGAGTGGTCATTCGTACAGGTGGTAGCTAGAGCAGGTTCGACTGCCTATATCTTGGTTGCTCCCACCTAAGTACACATAGCAATACATAGTTTAACACTAGATTCCCATTAGGTGGGCGAAAAGGCACTGGCACTGGGCAAAAAATTGCAGCACAGATGATAGTCTATTATCTAGGTTGCCCCAGTTTTCGCCCACCTAAGAACGAGTAGGAATTCACTAGATTCCCATTTGGTGGGCGAGATTTGGCACTGGGCGAAAATTGCAGCACAAGAGATGTAGAGAGGCACAATTATGATTAATAATATTTATTATTAGATTTAAAAAAAGGTAAGAGACTAGCCATACTTGAATACAGCCACATCGACAGGCTAGTCATACCCGAGTACGGTGACATCGACAGGCTAGCCGTACTTAGTGATGGATAGACTGATAGATGTCCAGTGGTTTGATATGGTAGCTAACTTCAACCTCTGGGAAAGGGCAAACAAACAGCCAATCGCTCTCGACACCAGGAGGAGGAAAGGGCGATGGATTGGACACACACTATGTAAGGAACAGTCCAACATCACCAGACAGTCCTTAGAGTGGAATCCCCAGGGAAAGAGAAAAAGAGGCAGACCAAAACAGACCAGGAGACATAGAATGATCGAAGAAATCAAGACTTTAAGCCTGTTCTTGGAAACCATCAAGAAGATCGCCAAGGACCGTAGAAATGGAAGGCAACTCTGTTGTGGCCCTATGCTCCACAAGGAGGAAAGAGGATTAAGTTAAGTCAAGACTGATAGAAGGATAAAAAAACTGATTTGCAAATAAAATTTTAGTTTGTAATACCTAGAATCTAGATCTAGAGTATATATATACAATATTTGTATTTGAGTTTGAGCTAGCCTGCTCTGGCAAACTCTGTGAATTATTTCACTGCAGTTACTGCACCAGGGTAACAGTAAAATGATGTTGACAGATCCATGATTCTGTCTCTGAGTCAATGGCTGCAACCATCATGTCCAAATGTTGTGGCAGTAAATTACTCAATGACTGCATTACATTTAGCAGTCATCTGGTCTGGAGAGGTCTTGAGACTGCACTGCACTCTCGCAGTTACAAGGGTCCAATTTTAAGGTTTTGCACCCCCCGGGTACAGAGCTAGGCTGCCATAACTCTGTAGGTCGTAAAGTCTTTACTAAAGACTACTTGAAGGGTAAAAAACTCACATAAAGTCCTCGATCAACAACAACAACAATTTGACTTTGAGACGAAACCTGAATAATTACTATTGTTGAGACCTGTGTGCTTACACGTTTTTCTTTAAACAGTACGGGCAGTGAAAGTTGCAATACTCAGCAAGAAACCCGAATAGAACACATTTTCAGCTTTTTGCAAACCTTGTGTATATATAACCGGCAGTTTTGCCGGTCATGTAGTCGTAAAGATATATACCCAGCACAGGAGGAATCGGGATTGTGACGTCATCGCACGGCTCGTATCGTAATAAGGCCTTATTTCGAGCGATTGATCGTTTCATATGATGTTGATGGTGTTTCTCTAATACTTC
>JAUKPP010121979.1:0-15308 GCA_032273245.1 Phyllaplysia taylori
CGCGCATCCACTGACATGTTTTGTCAGTTGCAGGCCAGGCTCATCTATATATGATATATACATATGAGCCTGGCCTGTAACTGACATAACAGGTCAGTGGACGCTCCGCCTAAGTGATAGAAAAATATCAAATTCGAGTTGTGGAAACATTGGACACGGAATGTAATCTGCCATTTCTCGTGCGACAATCATACTTATAAATAATATAAAAACTACAGAAAACAAATACAACTTGATTATATTACTTTTTATCTCGTCCCCACTAGAGCACACCGGAAGGCTCTGGCTCGGGCACGTGAAAAGACGAGACACTTGTGACGATGTCACGATACTGTTGTTTAGTCTTCACAAGGTCGCTTTAATCTAAATGTATTTGAAAATCCCTGCGGAGTCGAATTTCTTACTACTGGTATCTAAAAAGTAATATAAAAGTCTTACGTACTATTTTCTAAAAGACTGGAGACCATTTCGAAAACAGTGTATTATGTACCTGTGCGAGAGGATATAAATTATAATATACTATAGAAGCTACAGGGGTCCACTGTCTCAAAGGCTTGAAGAGACGACTATTTCGTCATAGTTTGGCTAGAATAATTCGCTTTGTTATGTCAAGGTCATTTCGATTTAACTGTAATATTTTTGGAAGTCAAATCTGTGACTTCTACAATTCACTAATTGATGAGGAAGTCACGTATTCGATTTGAGAAAATAGTAGACATTGTAAAGATTGAATAAAGACTGTTACTTGTTTTGCGAAAAAAAATTAATGTACTATAGAAACGAGACGTTTTTTAGCCTTTAAAGAGACACCGATTCCGTGACGCTTTGAGGACACTTTTATCTCGGGCACACAAGAGCACCACCGGAAAACTCTCCAACCGATTCCACATCGCTAGCGCTCTAAAGATCTGTATCTCAGTGGGGTGCAGGCCTACTCTCATCTCCCTCGACACGAAGCGTCGTGGTTCTAATCTGCCTTGTGTGCAGAGCAGCTCTGTGACAAGTGCTCCGTGTCGTGTTCCCGAGTGTCAGAGTTGCACTTTGTTCAGATGAGGAGCTCGAGATGAGGATCTGATGGGCTCTTTGCCGGAAGTGGAGGAAATCTGGATTAAAGATTCGATTATCGAAGTCATTCTTAGGCGGAGCGTCCACTGACCTGTTTTGTCAGTTGCAGGCCACGCTCATGAGTATATATCATATAGACATGAGCCTGGCCTGCAGCTGACGCAACAGGTCAGTGGACGCTCCACCTTAAAGACATTTAAAGAGCGTATGAAACGTCAACACGCGCGATTTACTCGAAATTGAACTTTGTTGAGAGGTCAAAAGAAGAAAAAAAAGAGTTCTATAAATTGTTATGTCACAGTTTATGTGTAGCAAGGGAGGTCACTGTGGTAGAAAGTAGGAATCATTTCCGCTTCACTTCCGCGTTTGGATTTGTCTGCGACTAACGCCGCCTGCTCTTTACTTTACTTTAAGCCTACTCCGTGGACTTAAAATGAATAGTCTAGGCCTAGTAGTCTAGATTCTATCTAGATCTAGTGGGCTTATCGTTACCCTATTGGTATATTACCATCCCATCTAGAACCACGAATGTCAAGCCTCAGGATGGTAGTGGCAGTGGTAGCAGAACAGCATCGTCAGCTACTATAGGCTACATTATGTAGGTTGTCAGACTATTGTAACAGAGTTGGCCCAGCATTCGGCTTGTTTCATGCATTGACGTCCTCTCCCCATCCTCAGCTACAAATCCTCTTGTACAACAGCAAATAAGAAAAGCAAGTGCATGTCATATGTGCCGCTAGCTATACTTTTCCGGAAGTGAGACAAAGAATGTTTTTCTTATAAATTGTGACGTTTTTCACATTCGAATGGCGTCTTTTATTTTACTTCCGCACTTGTGAGTTGGTGCGATTTTATGGCGTGAAAAACTATTATAACTTTTGAGTAATGCGCTCCACGCATAGAAAAAATCTAATAAAATTAACAAATTATGATAAAACTAACTTGTTTAAAGCAATTTGAGCTGTGTAACGACTTATTTTTACGTTTCATACGCTCTTTAAAGCGAACTTAGATTCTTCACTTGCTGAAACCCTCTTGTTACATGTAGTCAAATTCAGAATTTTAACTTTTATTTTACTTGGCTCATGAAGCTTGTAAACTTAATCGCTCCCTGAGTGATAAGAAAAAATTCATTACGAGGCGATGTGCACTCTAGAGTTGCTTTAAGACTTGTTTGTGTTGTTTTAGTTAAATGAAACAGATCTGTAGGTCGTGATTTTGGAATTTGTTTGCTTCAATTTTCATGGCACTATCGACACTGAAAGGTAATTTGGGGTAGTAGACCAGGACCATAGTAGAACAAGAAGAGAAGTGAAAGAAGCAGACCACAAATTAATGAGCACCCATCAACCGCCATCGGCTCTGAAGTTGTCAGGTCCCGGAAGTAAATAGAGACATAGTATACTACCATAAAGGTATAATTTTTTACTATTTTTATTTTTACAAAAGGATAATCGAATATCCGGAATGCTATAAACAACCCTTTGTCCACAATATCTTACTCAAGGGTTTCAAGTGTGTCTTGGTCTAGTCTCCCTCTCAAGACCTTTTGGGGATCTTCTGGGAAATGGCTCGAGGCAAATTTTAACCCCAATGTCTAAGAACACACGTGCATAAAAGACTCCAGCCCACTCATTATACATACACACACACTTCCCATTCTCTCTATTTTCTTTCTCCTCTTTACAAGTTATGTATGTTTTTGTGTTTGCATTAGCGCAATTAAAAAAAAAACGTACATAAACTCAAAATTGCTGGTCGGATACTTTTGGCCTACGATCGTAACATAAATGATATAGATACATTGCAGTTCATTGATGTTTAATGTCAAAACCAAGCTGTCCTTTTATATCATTATAAAGTCATTGAGAGGACAACAAAATCTGTGTTAAATTAATTGTAAAACTATTCTCAGAACAGCAAACAAAAAACACTAAGGGGTGTAGAGATGCGATGCCACAAGATTGGTACGGATACCAGTTTTACGTTCCTCGCAAGACTGAAAGGTTATTTAAAAGACGAGCTGCTTCATGACTTCCTTTGAGGGTAAATCCGAAGCTGAAATGGAGAAAAAAAAATTCCGTGGGGAAAAAACGCAGATCATTCGCACGTGTGATGGAACTCGGGTCTTCTGCATGATTGGCGAAGAGCCACCAAAGAGCTTATAACTTCATAAAGAGATGCAAGCTCGGTCAGGATTAGTAAGCGGAAAGAGAAAGAAAAATGAGTACGCAAAAGAGTAGCAAAAAAGCTCCTCTAGTGCGTTACTACGTCATAAGAGAGTAAAAAACTAAAATCAGGACGTGGTTGATATGAATCAATATTTATTGCTAATTTATAGGTTTTAGGTTAATAATAATTTTGATTAGATTTTCTGTTTGCCTGTGCACTCTAAAATAAGTGTGTGTCTTGTTCTTTTCATCTGGTAGTCATTAAGACGTATTTATTTATAGAGAAGCCAGCTTTTGTTTCGCAATTTTGGCTTGGAACATAGCAGGGTAGCGCTACTTTCGAAGAAACGCGCTAGGAGTTGCGACATAAAGGAGGTAAGTAACAGCTCTCTGTACTCCTTCTCTCCTGTGCCACCCCACAACACCCCGGACGCCAGTGATGTCACAAGAGAAGTTGGAACTCGGTTCTATTTCAGGTCCAGGCAGTAATTAATCGTCAGGGCTCTGCCACACAAAAGTCCTGGCGTGTACGTGCGAAGTTTGAGAAGCGATGACAGAAGAATTTATGAGATGTGTACGGCATTTCGTGTCGGGCAAATGGATTAACTGGGTGTGTACACAATACAAGTAATCCGAATTTGTTCGTTTATTCGAAAAAAATTCTAAAGCACCATAACCCAAATAAACACCAATGTAAACTTGTTAAAGGCCTATTATACCAGTGCTTTTCCAAACGTCTTAAACAATACAAAACCGTCTATGATCTCGAAATCTCGACAATTATTAGCCTTTCGCAAGTGACGAATTATTACTTGCGTCCCAGATACATAATTTTTAATGTGAAAGACTAGATAGAGAAAAGAGAGCAGTAGGAAAACGTCATAGTGCTCCCAATATGGCCTAACTCATTCTTTGCATTTCTAAGTAAATTGGAGACAACTGGCTTGTCTATGGTAAAAGAATAATTAATTTTAGCAAAATGGCATCTTTGAACAAATGTAACTCCAAAGATGCACTATGATGCGGGGAAATTACGTAATGGGCTTATTCCATAATAGCCTAAGTCAGACTTAGACCATTTTGGAAGCACCATGACGAGAACGTATTTTCTATTGTTGCATAATGTTCATCGCCATGGACCTATGACATTAAAATTCTACTTTATAGACATGATTGATGCATGCCCCCTTTCCCTTCCGAAATAATGACCCATGACCCCAGAAAAAAGGACTACCATCTGGGATCACTGCCCATTGTTTAGAGAATCCCTTTATTAGACGAATGCAGGTTCTTGACGCTGTTCGTTACCCTCCAGGCCACCTAAGCACCGTAAATTTCTTGAATTTTTCTATCATCACAAAATTACCGAAAAACGTCTATAATTGCTCTTGGAGTCGCTTTGAGAATTAATATTTTGTGTATGAAACGACCATAGATATTAGGGGCACTACTCCGCCACCGACGCTACGCTCCTCCCAGCGCCGTACGGGGAAATTTTGCACAATATTGTATTCTGCTTGCGGAGAGGATCGGGGAGGAGAGGAGCGTCGGTTGTGGAGACAGGCTTTAAAGAAATTATACATATCAATAGTATAGTAGTGTTGAACACTTTCGTATTCATTTTTTACTTAGCGGTGCGAGCCTAGATTTGGCTGTGGACAATTATACGATCTGATTTTGGCAAGCTTTTTAAGTGTGCAGAAAAAAACTTCTCTCGGTGCAAAGAAATTGTATCTTATTCTATTATCCAAATTTCTAGAAATGGAACACCAAATCATCCGGGTGTATTCTGAAACTTACTACGGCTCGTCCAGGGTTACAACCTTTAAGGTTACGTCTCCTTTTCCAAGCTCCACTCTACTTTTTTTTTGGCGGTGAAACCTGAGTCTCCCTCCCCGCCAATGTGGCACACATCTAGCTAATGTACCTAATAATTTTTTTAAGCGCGTCCTTCCCCTCTTGCCCCATTCTATGGCGCATCCTCGGATTGCAGCGCGTACATCAGAGATTACACGGAAGGGCATCAGTGTCAGTTTCAAATTAACGCAATTAAGTCTGTCATATCATTTGGATAAAAAAGCCCACACTCATAGTGGCTGGATGATAGCACAGATATATCTTTGGCACCTTCCACAAGTTTTTACATACATTAGTTTTGGAGGTGAAGAAGATTTTGTGAACCCGGAGGTATTAGGAGACAACAATGCGAGACAGGCCGGGGTGGGGGAGAAAAGTTTGGGTCAAAATGACACTGTCTAATGGGATTGCCTCTGCCTCAGACGTCTTTGCTCTTGTTGTCTGAGCGAATGACGCAAGTTTGGCTTCTTGAATTTCGGTTGTGAAATATGAGTGTTCGTGGCCACCCCATCCCTTCTCCCACCCACCCTACCTCCCCCCTTTCTTACTGTCCCCCCCCCCCCTCTTTCTCTCTCTCTCTCTCTCTTTCTCGCTCTCTTTCTCTCTCCCTGTCTGTCTATTTTAATATCTTCCTCTCTCGCTCGCTCTTTTCTTCTCTTTCTCTCTCCCTCATAAGCACACACATGCCAACACACACACACACTTCTTTCTCTCTCTCTCTCTCTCTCTCTCTCTCTCTCTCTCTCTCTCTCTCTCTCTCTCTCTGTGTCTCACACCCATCGCGACCCCCTCTCTCTCTCTCTCTATCTCTATCTTTCTCCCACCCATCTCGACGCCCTCTCTCTATCTCTCTACTTCTCCCTCCCCTCCTCTCTCTCTCCCTCTCTCTCTCTCTCTCTCTCTCTCTCATACACACATTCACACATACACGCACATGCGCATACATCCCCGTCGTTACCCCTTCTTACCCATCCTCATCTTATTATTTTCCCCCTTTTTAGAGACGGTAGTTAAACAAATTGTCAAATCATTAATACTTAGCCCTACCAGGATTACAATCAAATGCAAAAACTTAAAAACCTTTCGTAATAACAATTGAAGTATCTTTTTCCACCGATATTGAACTGGAGACCTGAAATTCGTCAAATATTGCATCTCGTACAGCAGAAAAATAGCAGAGGTGTTTGTGGGAGGGGTGGGGATTCGGGACACTAAATTACTATTGTTAGTGATCTAGTGCTCCTCCCATTATATTATATATAAAAACGTGTCATCCTCTGTAGCAGGTGGGCGGGGAAAAACGTTTGTGAGACACTGTGAGCTCAAAACTCGCTGATATACATGGCATGTCTAACACGATGCCACTACTCGTGCGCTTGTAAGTGAACAGATGTCTTCTTAGAATGCTTCCTTTTCCACTCATCTCTGCTTTCCATAAAAAAGAATCTTGTATATAATTATAGAATATTGCTTTGAGAGAGTGTCGAGCAGGATGAGCTGTGACCCAAATACAAGTCGATTGTTTGAGCCAGCATGCTGGATTTCATTTTATATTGTAATACCAAATTGCAACAACAGCATGGCTGATTATACTATAAATGTAACATATTCACTGTCAACTCAGATCTGAAAAAGACCGATTTATATTCACTTTGAGGTCGTAACATCTCTTGGTGGTGGGTCTCGAAAATATAGGGCAAGTAACTGGCAAAAATCTCTTTCTAATTTGTCCATTCTGTTTCCTCAGAGAGTTTCTTCAGCCTCCAGTTATGTTTTCTATGTGGTGAAAAGTTGTCCTGTATCAGTAACAAAGTAGATCGCTTTAGAACAGCATGATAGATAGACGTCAATATAAAGTTTCCAGTTTCTGGCTATAGTAGAACTCGTGTCTACCCGCTATGACAGCCTCTTGACTTGATGTCGGCTGTTATTTTGGGCTTTCTTTAAGGAGATACAAGTGGTCTCCCCAGAATCCTTCTATTCCATCGTCGCCTTTCTTGCACGATAAATCTGTAGCATCACACTGTTACAAAAGGAATACGGATGTTCCAAGTTCGTTGCACCTGACCATGGTAAAAAAAAATTAAAATGGTCTAAAGTTACGAAGCCGTCGATTGTAGTAACAAAATGATGTTCGCAGACACTAGATGTTGTCAAGGGGGACAAGCTTGTCATACGATTGAAGACAAGTACTGAAGTTACGAGGGGAAGGAGACCGCAGAACAGCGGAGGAACCCACAAACGCCGATGGTGGGAAAAAGAATATCGTGTTGTAAAGCACATGGTGCAACGAAAGCAACTTGTATTTTAAGTAACTGAGGGTGAAATGGAAACAATTTATTTATTAACTTCAACTGCACAGAAGTCTTTAATGCTCTACAAATTTGGATACCAATTTTTGCCAGTGTGACATGAAAAGAACATCTATGTAGAGCGATCTTCCAAAGTTTACACTAATCCGTCTCACCACCAGGATTCTTACGAGAAAGAATTTTACCTTGTTGCCTTTGCAGAAAGTACTGTGGCCGACGCCATTGAACATCTGACAAAACTAGATATTCCCAAGACAGCATGATATTATGATGATTTTTTGTATACTTCTAGAAGCTCGCATCGGAACGAAATCGTTCTTTTTTTCTTTTTTTTTTTTTTTTTTTTTTTTTTTGTCGACGAAATCGTTCCTAATTTGAAACCTGGTTAGGATTATGAGCATTATGGTTCTATTTTGGAACTTTATTGTATTTATCATAAGTTTTTACAGCCCTTTATCGAGGTATATTTCCTCACTGAAAGGACATGACGCCAATTAGGGGGCGTCACCCAGAGACATTGCTAACCAAGAGAGAAATGTTTAATGTAGTCTTAAAGAGGCTATGAAACGTATTTTTAAAAAAAGGCGTTACATAGCTCAAATTGCTTTACACAAGTTAGTTTTATCATAACTTGTTAATTTTATTATATTTTTTTCTATGCGTGGAGCGCATTACTCTAAAAGTTATAATAGTTTTTCACGCGATAAAATCGCACCAACTCACAAGTGCGGAAGTAAAATAAAAAACGCCATTAGAATGTGAGAAACGTCACAATTTATAAGAAAAGCATTCTTTGTCTCACTTCCGGCAAAGTATAGCTGGCGGCACAGAAATAATGGCGTACACTTACATTGTTATTGGCTGTAATGCAAGAGCATTTTTAGCTGAGGATGGGGAAAGGACGTCAATGCATGAAACAAGTCGAATGCTGGGCCAACTCTGTTACAATAGTCTGACAACCTGCATAATGTAGCCAGGTAATAATGATAAATAGTAGTTGACGATGCTGTTGTACTACCACTACTCACTACCACTAGCATCCTGAGGCTTGAACATTTGTGGTTCTAGATGGGATGGTAATATACCGATAGGGTAACAATAAGCCCAGTAGATCTAGATAGAATCTAGACTGCTAGGCCTAGATTATTCATTAAAAGTCCACAGAGTAAGCCACAAGCAAAGTAAAGAGCAGGCGTCGTTTGTCGCAGACGAATCCAAACGCGGAAGTGAAGCTGAAATTATTCCTAATTTCTACCCCAGTAACCTCCCTTGCTACACATAAACTGTGACATCACAATTTATAGAACTCTTTTTTTTTTCTTTTGACCTTTCAGCAAAGTTCAATTTCGAGTAACACGCGCATGTTGACGTTTCATAGCCTCTTTAAGCTATTCTAGCTAGCGACATCTTTGATCCCCAAGGTTCCAGCGCAGGGACCACGTCGTGCCGCTCTGTAAATGCTTGACGTACTTCAACCCCTATCATTTCTTTTGCTCAAGACCGCGCAGACTTAATGTGTGTTTTATCATACATAAAACTATTGTAAACCGGTTAAGAAGAAGAATGTGCTTGAGGCATTCCTCCACATTTCCTTTGCCTTTAAGAAACCTCTTTTGAACATTAAATCTTACCTGGCATCATCATCGTCTACTACCAAATATTGTGGGCATAGTGTCGTATTAAGTGTCATAGCTAACTTTCTAAACAGTGAATATGCGATATCTGTGTTTCCCCAACAAAATACTTTGCCACACATTCGTCTTATAGAACAGTGGAGACAGAACTATAAAGTTCTAAGACTAGCAATGCACCCGCGATCAATGTCTGCCGTTCTGATCACTACGATCTTGTGCAGTTTCTATCAACCACAATAGAAATGTAACGCCAAAGAACTTAATGTCAAAAACGCTGTAATTTGATACAAAGAAAACGTCTCCGAGTGCATTGTGCATAGCGCACAAGCAACCATTCACATTAAAACTGCATTACAAAGAACTCACAAACTGTCTCAAAGTCTTACCACGCAATAAACTTCTATTGAAGGTGAATTAGAGTGGATGCGTTTGGAGAAGCCGCTTTATGTTTCCCTCGCATTTTTCCATAGCTCTGAAATGACTTTGTAAGTGAATTGTGTGTCTAGTAGAATCGCATAGATATCTGATGCTTAGTTGAAGTTCCGAGACAACCTCATACAAAGGACGAAATACTTGACAAGTCTGTGGTGTGTGTATCTATGACATATTTTATCGTCGTGGTATCTGAATTTTGTCTGCAGTTCCAGAGTAGCATTAGGAATGTAATCATTTACCTATTATATCATATTATCTGATTGTCTTTTCAATGTAACATTATACCATGCATCTTCTCACGTCTAGTACCCTCTAAGCGACTTTGCCGCTCTTTTAATTTCTTTCTCTCTCTCTCTCTTTCTCCCTCTCTTCTTTTCTCTCTGTTTCTCTCCTTCTCTCACTCTGGTTCAATGTCAAGAAAGAAGGACAGCCATTGTCTATTCTATAAATGTGACCTTTTTGATGACTTGTAGATTAGCCAAAAGAACAGTAAAATGTTTTTAGCGAAATATATTGGTACTTACTTAACATGTAAGTGTCAAATAGAAATTTGCATATAATAATAACTGGGTGGATTTATTAAAATCTACCAAGGAATAGCAACTCGTGACAAGTCCTTGCCAGGTCACAACGTAGCCGTCTTTTTGCCCACTGAAAATACATTGTTATGCTAATACAATGCATAACTTATATTGTTGTGACAGGAGATAGAAAATTGGTTTTTAAAAATGATAACTCCACTCAAACAAAGTGTCTGGCGCTTTTACAAAGGAGGGAGCAACACCGGAGAGAACGAGTACAGAGAGCAGAAACTTACCTCCCTTTATGACGCAACTTTAAAGCGCGGAACTTCAAAGTGTGATCACTTCCTACTTCCTTTGACAACAAACATGGTGCCTTTCCGACAAGGTCCTGTGGTGTTCGGCTCCACACTGCTATGGTCCAAGCTAAAATGGCAAAAAAGCTGGCTTCTCTATAAATAAATACGTCTTGATAAATACCAGATGAAAAGAACAAGACACACACTCATTTTATATTGCAGAAGCAAACAGAAAAGCTCATCAAAATTATTATTAACCTAAAACCTATAAATTAGCGATAAATATTGATTCATAACAACCACGTCATGATTCTAATTTTTTACTCTTCCGCGACTTCCGCCTCTTGGCATCACGGGAGCTTATGACGTGGTAACGCCTGAGTAGGAATTGTTGAACTCTTTTGCGAATACATTTTTCTTTCTCTTTCCGCTTACTAGTCCAGACAGAGCTCACCCCTCTTTGTGAATTTATAAGCTCTTTGGTAACACAGAGACTAAATTGAGGAGTTGTTCCGTTGTGGCACCAGTCACGACATGCTCCGAGTGAGTGTTCTAACACGTTTGAGGTTGCGGTGTGTGATTATTTTCTCTACGTGTTCTAACACGTACACACACTCAATTATCCCAATGACAAAGTCTTGTTGCTTTTTTTATTTTTCCAGAAAATATATAATTTATCAAGCAACTTTGGTCTTTTCCGCGATGTAATATCATTGATACGCATACATGTTTTTGTTGTTGTTTTCCATGCCCGTTCCTATCTATCGTGACGCTTGTTGAATTAGTAACGATGTGCTTTGGTTTGTTTAGCTTTTGGTTTAACGTCCTTTGCAACACCGTAAGGTCTTTTAAGGTACGGGCTACTTCGATCCTGCCTATCAGGGCCAACCCGGGCTCAGATAAACGGAGTTTTACTCGATCAAACAAACTTCACGACTCACGCCACGAACTCACGTCCTCTGCGCGATAGGCGAAGCGCCTAACCATTATACAACACACGCCGGTCAATGTGCTTTGTTTGTGTGAGGTCAACGACAGGAGTCATGGTAATGTTATGGTTATAGTCAAGCTTGAATCTTATGTTAGCGTGACAGAAAACATGCACTTTATTGAATGCATTTGTTTAATAACGACAAGTGTTTTTCCTTTGGTAATTCTTTTTTCTTCGGATTATATTTATACTTGCCCTCGTCTCCTCCCCTGCTCCATCTGAGGGTGCATACACTTGTTTTAAGGATTTCAATGGTTCCCATGCTCCTTTTTATCCATGATAGCTGGTTGATTCTAGCTTTAAGGCCTTGATTAAGTTGTGGGCAGAATACGCCACAAAAACAAATTCAATATTTTACTTCATATAAATCCATCAATGCTGGGATTTTTCCCCTCTCAGCCCGGGTTGGCCCTGACACGCAGGGTCGAAGTAGCCCATCTCTTAAATGACCTTACAGTGTTGCAGGGGACGTCAAACTGGTAACCAAACCAAAACCAAACCATCAGCGCTGTCTCTTCTCTGACCAACTCGCTATTCCCAGCCTGAACAAGACCAAAAAGAGTGTAAAAAAATTAAATAGACCCACTGAGCACTTTTCTGCCTAGCCAATTAAGAGACAATTCACTAGACCATAAACAGTAGACTATGCATTTTGGATTAAAAGAAGAAAAGCAAAATAAACCCATAGAGGACTTTTCTGCCAAGCCAATTCAAGGGCATTGCCCTGCCGCGGATTTTTCTTGGTTAACAAATTCTAAAAACCGCCTGTCCTTGCCTCCACCAATGTCAAACTCTGACCTATTATTTTTCTATCTCACCGAAGACAAGGACTACGAGAGACGAAACTTACCTCCCTTTATGGTGTGTGTCTTCAAAAGTGGCCCTACCCTGCTATGGTCCAAGCCAAAATGGCGAAACAAAAGCTGGCTTCTTTATAAATTGATACGTCTCAATAACAACCAGATGTAAAGAACAAGACACACACTTATTTTAGAGTGCACAAGCAAACAGAAAATCTCATCAAAATTATTATAGACCTAAAACCTATAAATTAGCGATAAATATTGATTCAAATCAACCACTTCATGAAGCTAGTTTTTTTACTCTCGTATGACGTAGTAACGCACTTGAGTACGCACTTGAGTAACTTTTCTGCTACTCTTTTGCGTGAACATTTTTTTCCTCTTTCCGCTCACTAATCCAGACCGAGCTTACCCCTCTTTATATAATAATATAAGCTCTTTGATCTCACACCGTCTACGTTCCTCGTTGATCGTGTTTGTGTATGTTTCCTCACAACTCAGCCAGGTCGATCCCCAATTTCACAGAATTCATTGGCCTACGACTTTATGGATGGGATTAGCTAATGATCGTAGCGTCCGAAAGAAAACATATTAAGGATATTAGCACTTAGTTGCCATAGCGACAGGGGGTCTCTTCAGCCTGTGCCCCTGAGAGAAGCCTGGTATTTTCTGAGAGTAACCAAACAGGATAAGCGCTGACTTTGTTGTTTGAAGGCGCAGCGCTGTGATCGTGATCTTTGTGTTACGGCATGCGTCCACACTCAGCAGCTTTGTGATAGATTGCCTTATGATGGCCTATGATTACTCTTCCCTCAACTGCGCATTGTTATTACAAGTGAGTATTGGCTGAGGGATAGGGAGAGAAAGCTGTCTACCGATTGCTGATCTATTCCATCGCGTGACCACGGTGCGACAAAGCCATCGGGGTGACAAATTTGTGTGCGACACCGGACCACCAAATTCACCCTTGAGCCGCGTTGTATGATAGGAGAAAATCCCTGTAAAGTGTTGAGGATTAGGGGCGGTGCGTATGAAAACAACATCACCCCGCCCCAACTTGAGTCGTAAATGACCGAATGTGATAATTAAATGATATATAGTAGTCCCCGAAATCCTGAAGCATTGTCCATTCCAGACCCCTGGAGGTGCGAAGAGGACTTAACTTTTGACAAGCATCGCAATAATAAATCATCGGAGTCCTACAGTAGCCCTGACGTGAAGGCCATATCTGAAACTCCTGACTCGCTCAAATACGCCCATTGGGACGCGATGAAAACCTGGCTTTATCGTGTTGTCCTTGGCATTAGGACAGGGGAGCTCAGCACGTCGAGGCCCCCGGCCATAAAAGAGAAGCACCGCCGTGACTGCACTAACCTCTGACCTCAACTAATCTCCTGTCTCTGAGTATTGTACAATTTCACAACACAAGCACCAAACTTGATCGTTTCAGCAGATTCATCCACGCATACATTTCTATTTGTCTCTCACGCAACAGCTTTTCTCTCGCTCTGCAAGAGATCTTTGCCGTCTTTTCAAACATGCTGAAATAATAAACGAGGGATTGCGAAAACGAGCTCAGAGCGCATTGGTGAGACACTGAGGGGAATAAAGGAAAAAAATGCGTATCCACTCTGCTTTATTGACGTTTTATGTTCGATGAAATATTCACCATTCAAATTCAAATAAGTGCGCATTTCAGACATTCTGGAAGACATTCTGGGGCACAAAAGCTGGGTAATTTTAGCCTGCACGTCTTTAAACGTCCCTGCGGGGCAGCTTTTCTCCGAGTCTGATATGTAGGTTGTTGCACTCGATCAGCATGGGATGACTGGCACGGATACAATATTCAGCATGGGTTAATTGCCACAAAAACGTCATTAGAAACCTCGTGAGAAGTGGAAACACTAAACTATTCGAATATTTGCAACAAGCAACTTGCCACAGTATTCTCCAAACTAGTCACGCAGAAGTTAAGCTATGCCAGTGTAAACGCTGCATTTCATCGCAGCGAAAAGATAGTACTTGAGGGTTTTTACTCGGGAGTTCTCCTCGACTGCACGAGATTTCGGGAAATTTACGGTCGTATGTGGCCTTTACACTTCCTCAGTTTATACTCTGCCGGATTCGTTTGGCGCATATGATTGGGGACAGGGGGGTCATCTTTTTCTGCCATAAAAATACATTCCAGGTGAAAACAATCAGATCGCTTATTACATAAGGATGTTTCAGTGTCCCAGCTTCAAGTATAGCTTTTTCAGTTTACGCTAAAACGTTACATTAAAATCCAGTGATAAAAAATCGCACCATTATGCAGCACACATGGTTTTAGATTTACTTCAAAGAATTCTTTACAAGACATGAAGACACTTAAGCAGACCACTAAATTATCCTCAGTAATGCACCAATAGCGCCGTAACTTGCCCACATGAAAGTCGTTATTCACCAGCATGCAGTCTATCGAGGGACGTGAGGTCTATTAATATTCACGACGTCTATCATCATTTCGTGCATATCATATTTCACTTTTTGTATAATGCTTCGAAAGAACCGTTCACCAACTTGCGTTTATCTATGAGAAGTGCTTCAGCGTGCCAGCCTGTATGTAATAATATCAACTCATACACATCACATAAGGCTCATGCAGGTGCTTTTTATGAATGATGTTTTGCCACTAACTTTTGCTTTTTCAGTTTTAGTTAAACGCTGAAAAGACAGTTTATTAAGTTCCGCTGTGTAAAAGTTGTGTTTTTATTGCCGCCTGTCATAATATATAATAATGTACCGTACATCGCAAAAACCCTGTAGTGCCTAACTACCATGTATTCTAATCAGATCACAGGTACGACCGTCTGAGGCAGAGAACACAAAGAAGGTGTTAAAACATCAAGATAACGTCAATGTTCCGTGTCTGAAAAATCTGATGTTCGTTCTCAACTCATTGCTAAGATGAAAGTACGGAGATGGAAAAAGTAAATAGTGTGATAAAGATTGTGCTCTGTTTCCTACGCTTCTCGTTGCTACCACAGATACCGTGAGAGATAGAGTGAGAGAGAGAAATGAAGATAATATGTTGAAAGAAAAAGAGAAAGAAGTAGAGCCAGAGAGAGGGAACAGAGAGGGGTGCGCATACATGCATGAGGAGTGTGTGTGTGTGTGTGTGTGTGAGTGTGTGTGTGTGTGTGTTTGTGTGTGTGTGTGTGTGTGTGTGTGTGTGTGTGTG